>JBDPZO010000001.1:8363766-8498623 GCA_039877585.1 Heterodera filipjevi
TATTTAATGGAGTCAAGCAACGTTTATTTCTTTCACTCATTTTCATCTTTTAATGATTTTTTGGACAAAATGCACTTTTTTCAACTTTTTATTACCTTATTTTTTCTAAATGGTTATATTCGCTTATTTTAATTAGATTCGTCGTAAATAAATTCAATTATGGTCAAAAAAGTTCATCATTTTATTTCGAATTTTTTCCTAATTATTTTCGGCATGATTAAACATTTTTGTTCACATAATATGATTTATATAATACGAATAATTTTTATTTGTAAATTCGTGGTGAGGGTCGCAAAATGGAAATGTACCAAATTGCTTAATTTGGAAGCAAAAAGCCATATAAAAACTGATAGCCTATATTACACTGACATTATAAAATTGACCCAATAAAGACTTAAAATGGGCTAATTTTCTCAAATGTGATCACACGAAGAAAAAAAAATCATTAACTATGCTTCCATAAGAGATAGTCATTTTTACATACCAATAATTAGAAGAACCAAGCAAAGGAACTGTAATGTTTTTATGCGGTATAGCTATTGATCTCACGACATACAATCTAAAAAAGGCAGACTACGAAAACGTGCAATTCAATGTCCAGATGCCCTAAAGGCTTTTAAAAACTGATAGCCTATATTACACTGACATTATAAAATTGACCCAATAAGACTTAAAATTGGGCTAATTTTTTCAACTAGTGATCACACGAAGAAAAAAAAATTATTAACTATGCTTCCCATAAGAGATAGTCATTTTACATACCAATAATTAGAAGACCAAGCAAAGGAACTGTAATGTTTTTATGCGGTATAGCTATTGATCTCACGCACATACAATCATAAAAAAGGCAGACTACGAAAACGTGCACTTCAATGTCCAGATGCCCTAAAGGCTTATAAAAACTGATAGCCTATATTACACTGACATTATAAAATTGACCCATTAAAGACTTTAAAATTGGGCTAATTTTCTCAACTAGTGATCACACGAAGAAAAAAAAAATCATTAACTATGCTTCCCAAAAGAGATAGTCATTTTTACATACCAATAATTAGAAGAACCAAGCAAAGGAACTGTAATGTTTTTATGCGGTATAGCTATTGATCTCACGCACATACAATCATAAAAAAGGCAGACTACGAAAACGTGCACTTCAATGTCCAGATGCCCTAAAGGCTTATAAAAACTGATAGCCTATATTACACTGACATTATAAAATTGACCCATTAAAGACTTTAAAATTGGGCTAATTTTCTCAACTAGTGATCACACGAAGAAAAAAAAAATCATTAACTATGCTTCCCATAAGCGATAGTCTTTTTACATACCAATAATTAGAAGGACCAAGCAAAGGAACTGTAATGTTTTTATGCGGTATAGCTATTGATCTCACGCACATACAATCATAAAAAAGGCAGACTACGAAAACGTGCACTTCAATGTCCAGATGCCCTAAAGGCTTATAAAAACTGATAGCCTATATTACACTGACATTATAAAATTGACCCATTAAAGACTTTAAAATTGGGCTAATTTTCTCAACTAGTGATCACACGAAGAAAAAAAAAATCATTAACTATGCTTCCCATAAGCGATAGTCATTTTTACATACCAATAATTAGAAGAACCAAGCAAAGGAACTGTAATGTTTTTATGCGGTATAGCTATTGATCTCACGCACATACAATCATAAAAAAGGCAGACTACGAAAACGTGCACTTCAATGTCCAGATGCCCTAAAGGCTTATAAAAACTGATAGCCTATATTACACTGACATTATAAAATTGACCCAATAAAGACTTAAAATTGGGCTAATTTTCTCAACTAGTGATCACACGAAGAAAAAAAAAATCATTAACTATGCTTCCCATAAGAGATAGTCATTTTTACATACCAATAATTAGAAGAACCAAGCAAAGGAACTGTAATGTTTTTATGCGGTATAGCTATTGATCTCACGCACATACAATCATAAAAAAGGCAGACTACGAAAACGTGCACTTCAATGTCCAGATGCCCTAAAGGCTTATAAAACTGATAGCCTATATTACACTGACATTATAAAATTGACCCATTAATTGCATTTTTTGCAGTTATATGAGATTTTTTTTGTGTATTTTACCCATTTTTGTGCCTTTTTTCATTGCGCTGAATAAAATTAGAAGGCTCTTTTTTCTGCTACACAATTCTTAAATAAATCAATGCCTTACGAAAGAGGAAGAATGAATGAATTGGGATTGGCTTTGGGTTGTTCTTTCTACTCAAAAAAACAATTTTTTGTTTAATAATTAACATCCGTTTGGATGCTTTTTGATTAACACCGAGTTTGATGTGTTGTTTGAGAAACAACCCACCACTACTATTTTACTAAAAGTTCAGCAAATTTACAAAAAGTGAGAAATATCAAAATACAAAATGAATAAAAATAATATCATAATGCGTAGTCTTTAGTTTTAATAATAATCATTTAATTACCAAAAGATTTGGGTTTTATTTGTGACTTAATTTCGGATTTTAAAATTATTATCAATATTTGAAATTCTAACTACTAAAAGCACAATTTTACTTTATATTAAAAAATCATTTTCCGCCAAACATTGTCATATATAAACTCTAGTTCCGATTTTGACAAAAAATATTTTCATAATAATCCTTAGAAAATATATTGCTTTCTGTTTTTTAAGATTGCTTTGAGACTTTAATACTTTATGCTCTTGGCAAAATTTAATTATCCAATCCCTATAACAATGAAATTTCATTGAATTTATTAAGTACGTTTGCACTCTTGTCATTTACATTATCTACTAGCCTTTTTTTTCACTTTATTATAGTTAATAATTTATTTGTTTTTTCGTTTCTACCGAGAGGTTTTAGTTTCCCATTTAATTTTTTATTTTGAAATTTATTTTTGATTTTGATTTTATTTTAGTTTTGATTTATCATATTATTTTTTGGATTAATCCTGTTTTTTTTCGCTTCAACCTGGCATACTTTCATTTGCTTAATTAAAAATTTATTTTTTGTTAAGAATTTGAAAAATTTCGTGTATTGTGCGTTTTGAATCTCGGCATATCTGAGGTTTTTCAGCGCAATTCGCATTTAAACATTAATCATGTGCGCTTTTTTTTAATGTTTCCTAACTTCTTTTTTCAAAAATTAACCTTTTTTGTCTGGTATTTAGAGATATTTTCATTAATAAACTAGGCTTAATTAAAAAAAAAAAGTTTTAAAAATGATCATCGTCTTTATAATTCACTTTTTTAAGAAATAAATTTTGCTTGTATTCATTTTAATAAATTAATATGTAGCTAATTTTCAATATAACATATTATTTTGATTTAGAATTAAAGAATGGTTTTGTTGTGTAAAGGATTTATAAGTATTGTAAATCAGCAGTTTTTTATGGAGTCTAAAACATAAATATGATGAATTATAAAAAAAAACATCTTTTTTTTAATTTTTCGAAAGGGAAAAAACAATCAATCGAAGGGACGCCAAACGGATTAAGGACTGACACAATGCTGAAACTTTTACAAAAACCTAGTAATCTATTTCAAGCAAGGGCCAAAACAAATTTTTTAAATTTATATAAGGATTAAAAATTTTTTCAAGAAAATTGTGCCATGAAAAAATTTTATGGTGTTTTTTGAAATGTTTTTTGAAGTTGATTCTTAAGGGAATATTTTTTATTAGACATTGCGGAGTCTCATCAAAGATTGCTTAACATACTAAAATTTAAAAGGTATTACAAATTATATGAAAATCCTCAAAAAACAGTCATTTTTGTGCCTTACAAAAAGATAAATTTAAACATATTCTCGGCGGCGCCTATCGGCAGCGTCGACCCTTTCCTTTTTTCGAAATCAAAATATTATATAGCCTTAGTAACAAAATTATAGGTTCAAGACACCTGTTCCCGAAAATAGGTCTAATTTAGGTGTTTCTAAGCTCGATGGTCCATCGAAATGATGAAGAAAAAAAATCTTAACCTTTAATTTTGTTAGAGACTTATATATATTAATAATGGGTATTTTTGGAGTAATGCTTATTTTAATAGCAGAAACTTAAAAGCATTCGATTTCACATCAATTCGGAAAAAAAGATTGCATACTAAATGCGGACAAATTATGAATAATAAATTAATTGCTTTCTTACCGAGAATTCTAAAAAAATTGCAATTCTTATCATGAAAAATTTAATAATTCTTATTATTTTTTTGTAAAATTATAAAATAGTCAGCTCATAAAAACAATCAAATTAAACAACAAGGTCATTTGACTTTATTAACTAAATTAAGTTGACTGCAAGGCTGACTTGAAAACTATGAAAAGCCAGTGTCCAAGTGCAAAATTGGAGAGTGAGTGTTATGTTTAGCGTGCTGGCGCGTTTCCTAAATGCGCCTTTTTACTGAATTTTCGACTAAAATTTTGTCATAACTTTTCTCAGAATCAACCAAATTATACAATCTTGGTATGGTCAGATAGCCCTTTAAGTGCTCTCTCTATTTTTATGTTAAATTTCAAAACAATTAATTATGTTTAAAAAAACTGACGCCAAGCAAATTGAAAAAAGGATCATAACTCTTGAAAAAGAGTATTTATTTTTTCAAATTTGTATAGATAGTAAATCCAATGAAAATCTATCGAGATACCAAGATTGTTTAATTTGGGTGGTTCTGAAGAAAGTTATGACATATTTAGTCCAAAAATCAGTAAAAAATGGCACATTTAGTTTTGTCAGAGGAAACAAAATTAAGCAAACTTGGCATCGGAAAGTAACCTTAATTAAACTATAAGCTGGGTTAATTCCAAAAAATTTCATAAAGTTTAAAAAAGCTGGCCAAAAAATAGAAAAATTGCCATAACTTTTGAAAAACTGAAAATAACTTTTTGAATTTTGTAAAAATGAATGATTAATCAATTCAAGAGCCATTCATTGTACGATACAAAATTCTTTAATTTAGTAGAATCTGAGAAAAATTAAGATTTTGTTTATTCAAATATTTTTGAGTTTGTTATAATTTCTTTTAATGTTTTTTCACATTGACTATTCTTCTCGTGATAAAAGGAAAATTTGAAAAACAATTAGGAACGCCAAATTAGGGGCGGAGAGGATGAGGGAGGGGGTGGGATAGAGGAGGGAGTTGAATGAATGACCCAATTGTTCTTTATTGATTTCTTAAAAAGAGCATCAGAAAAGAAACTACTTCAATTAATCTCCAAAATGACTTCAAATAAACAAAATTTTTCTGACTATTTTATTTTAAATAAATGAATAGTATTTTTATTGATTATAATGAAAAATCGAAATCAATTTAAAAAAATTTGTTGATCTGAACTTATCGTAAAGCAAAAAGTTAGTTTTAGAAGAATATCGAGAAAAGAAAGATTTAAATATAAAAAAATGATATTTTGGTAATTGTTTTTTCATAATGCTATGAAAGACTTTTTTTTAAAGTAATATTTGAGCTTTTAATCCTAATTAATAAACTTAGTTCTACTACAAAATAATCAAACTTTGTGTTAACGGAAAAAAAATTTATTCCATTAATTAAAAATGAATTTAAAAAGGGCAAACAACCTTGAAATTGTTACCAATAAATCATCTAAAAAATATAAATTTTTTGCAAAATACAATGAGAATGAAAAAGAGCGAATCAGAAAATTGATAATTAACAGAATAAAAACCGGGATAAAAAAATTAATGTAATTATTATCATTAAAAAATTATTAATTCAAAATAAAAGTTTCTTTCCATGAAGGTGGACATGTAATGAGTCTATGGTTCAAGATAAAACTTTTGTTTAGCAAAAATAATTAATAAATTTCAAAATTAAGCAAATAACTTACTTTGGCATAAAGCAAAAATATTATAATCTAAGAAAGAAACAAAGTTAAAGACTCATTTCAGATAACAGTCTTGCGTTAAAAAGTTGAAATTAAAAAATTTAAGAACAGCTATACACGTAATGGAGGGTGCTTTGTCGTTTCGCAAATTCCGCCGCTATTGGCGTTTCGTAAACCTGCCATTTTTAACAGATTTTCCGAACATAAGCCGTCATAGCTTGGCTTAACAACAACCAAAAATAATTATCTTGGTATTGTACGTAGCTATTGATGGACTCTATTACCCCTCCCAAATTCAAAAAATTTGATAAATATGTAGAGAAAATTTTTTCTCTTTGGACCCCTCCCCCGCGTCGGACCCCTCCCCCCCCCCCCAGGACCGCTATTTATCGAATATATTTATTTAACTGCTTAAATTAATTTTATATTATAATTAATTGATAATAATACCTTCTTTTATTATCTTTTTTTTCAATTGATAATTTGATTTGCTTCTTAAATTAATGAATTATTATGTTGTTTTTTTTATATTATTAATTAAATGGCTAAATAAATCGTTCTTGCTATAACTTTTTTATCTTATTTCTGGGTGTTAATTATTATACATTTTGTTTCTAACCTGGTAATAGATTTACTAACAATTTCGGTTTGCCCTAATTCATGAATTTTTTCGTTTTTTTTTTTATATAATTACTGAAATGGCTAGAAAATTTGCTATGACATTTTTATTTATTTTTCAATGACAATTTATGATACAATTTTTGTTTTTGCAATATCAAATAATTAATTGGTCAAGAATTCATTCACTAACAATTTTTTTAAACTAAAATACGTGGCTCTTAAATTAATGAATTTAAATTTTAATGTTTTATTACTGAATTGCCTATTAAATTTACCATAACCTTTTTATTTATTTCAGGTTGGCAATATTTATGCAATACAAAATAATTAATTGCTGAAGAATTCATTCACTAACAAAAAAATTTTTAATCTGAAATTCACCCAATGATAAATCAATTAATGAAAACGTTATACGATTTATTATGAACTTCAGCTACTAAATTTATCAATCAGTTTGTTTAATACTTTTTAATAATATATAATTTCTACCTACATACTACTGAAATTTGCCACTAAAATTAACAAAATTCTATCTGCGTTTTTACTTTCATGCTATTGAAATTTACCACTATTTAAATAAGTTCTTTCTTGTATGGCATTTTCTATCTACATGCTACTGATCCTTTCTGTGCCGACGGCACTCATGCCCTTCAATATATTAATGGATGTGTCACCCAAATCGGGCAGCCACTTCCGTAAATTTTCGTTTATTGTTCTTTTGGTTTAATAATTGAGTTTTAGGCCCCTCTGTTTAATCGTCGCATCCATCAACCACAGGGCCGCAAGACATGCCAAAAGAGAAAAAACTCCTCTTTTTTAACAATGGGTAAAACACAAAAAGAAAACTCTAATTTTGCTAATCTAATTCAAAAGTGTAATATTTGCATATTTTTTTTTGTTGAAACAAGGAAAATAAAAACATTAGTCAAAAAATAATAGTAAAAATTAAAAATATTGAGTAAATTTAACGAAAGATTATAAATAGAATTAGCAAAAGCACTAATAACGGAGTTTAAAATGAATTTGTATTTTACTTAGAAATTTTCCTGCTTAGCCTTGTTTCCCGAGCTGTCAAATCAAAAAATAATGACGTACAAAAGGATTGTTGTTTCAGAAGACAGAAAGTGAATGGTGATTAATAAATAACAAGAAAAAAAGACTCAAAAATACTTTAAATAATAATAAGATTTTGAAATTTTTATGGGAGAAAGGAAATATGCCTTCAGTACCTAAACCTTTTCAAAAACAAATATTAAAAAAAAATTCGAATAAATAAAATAAAGTTAATTATCGGGGGGTTCACTTCTAAAAATCCAATTCCTATAAAACTTTGCTATTTATTTTACAAACAATAAAGCAAAAAGGCTTACAAAGAAATAAAGCGGCGGGCAGCAAGAGAAAAGAAAAAAAAACAATGTACGGCAAAAGCGAGAAATCAACTAGAATATAATGGACAAAAAAAGTAAAAAAAATAAATAATAATTTACTTGAACTTAAAAATAGTGTATGAGGAACGAGTGATTTAATATCTGTAAAAATTTTATTCATATAGTTTCGTTTCAGATATTAAAGATCATGTTTTTGTTACGGCTTTATTTCATAAAAAAGTTTTTTTGGAGATTTTCGCGCAGATTGATCCCATTTTATTCTTCATCTTTTTCCGATAATTTTCGTCCAAATTAATAGAAAAATTGTGAAAAAAATTGGGAAAGCCAGTCAAACAAAAAATAAATTTACCAGAATTCCAGGTTCACGTTGTTTCCCTGTCAGGGGAGAGAGGGAGGAGGTGTTTGGCAGCGCCTATATGTGATGCTCAGCGGGGCCGAATGTGTTCTCTTTATTCGTGTCAAAATACGATGCGAGTAACGAGTAGTCAAAAAACACGAGTAACGAGTATGAGCAGCATCCCTGGTGCTGAATTTTTAAAAATAGTTTAAAAACTTTTAACGGCGAAATTCAAAATGAAATAATAAATAACTCAATGAGCAAAGTTAAAGAAAAAACATGAATTTTTATTTAAAAAATAGACGTTTTGTACCAATAGAAGAAACAATTATCCTCTTTTTTTAAATATAGAATATTCATTTTATTTTGGTGGATACTGAACAAGATTAGCATAAGAAATTAATTAAAAAAAAAGTAATAATATAAATAATTTGTAAGCATAAAAATAATTGCCTTAGTCCTCATTCTAAAATCTGAGTCCTGAATTATAATAGAAATATGAAACTTCTTTGAAAGGTATTCATAAAAAAGGGCTTCTTCCGTTCAATTAAATTTAATTCATTAAGCAAAAAAATATATTTAAACGAAATGAAAATATTTTATCCCAAGAATTAAAACAATCAAAAACTGCAATATATAAATAATGCAATTGAAAGACACGATTTAAATTATTTTCAATGTTCAGATACAATAAAATAATAGGATTTTGTTAATGAAGAGATAAATGCGGTAAAAAGCGGTAAAAGAAAAACAAAATAAAAAATAAAACAAAATATATTTCATAGGATATCGTTGTACTAATCACAATTGCAGACATTATACATGGGGTTATTTGAAATTAAATATTTAAGTAATGTATTCCCCAAATTTGTTCAGTAATTTCATTATGAATTTTGGGATGGATCTTTTTGATGGTAATACATGAAATTTTATTCAAAATAAAGATCAAAAGAGGTCTTAAAAACATAAAATCAATTATAAAAATGTTAATTTGTTTTATATCAAAAGTAAATAAAAAAATAAAAAATTCTTCTAAAAAAATTTGCGATTTCAAAGTTAAAAAAAATTGAGCTAAATAAAATTAGGATATTTAATTTTGCTTTTTTCTAAGTTTTGACGCAGAATTATAAAAATCAATGGGAACATAAATTCATTATAACAAGTATATCAACACAACAACTAATAATTTTGTTCGGCGATCAAGCGGACTATGCGGCTTCGGCAATATATTTAAAATTGGATCAGGGAAGATCAATAAAACGTTGGGAGTGGTTAGGGAGGGTCTTGGAAACATTGGACCAAATATGCAAAAAAAAAAAAAAAAAATTGAAACATAAATTGAGCATTTAGTCCTAAGTTATTCGATGAGTTTGCCACCATTTTCGATAAGTTAATCATTTAACTCGTGGTATGAAAATACTAAAGAATACTAAATCTTTTTGGGCATATATCTAAAAAATATCAAAAAATGAACAATTTTACAAAATAATGTAGGGTTATAAATTTTCATTGCGTTCTCCTCCGTCCTTTTTTGTGGCAGTTTTATATTCCTCTTGGCGTTTTTTTCGGATGTCTGTGATTGGGGGCATGCAAGTGTATCTGGGATGCAGACAATCTTTAACTTGAAACCCCGAAAATCGAAAACCCTGAATTACAAGGCCCAGTTTTTATCGGAAAACAGAAATCGTAATTCCGACGGCCAAAATCCCTCGTCATGTAGTGCATTTCGTCTTTTATTTATTGAGAGAGTGGTTGCTTAAAAAAAGTGCATAGAAGGTTGGGTGGTTAACGTGGTTAACCGAATTTAAGCACTTCCATATATTTGCAATGATGTTTCAAATGAACTTTTAGACCAGTATTACTGTCCCAATTTGTTTTATCTCCTTTTTTGCTTTGATTGCATTCTACCACATCTTAAGACAATTTTAGTAGAGGCTAATATTTAAAATGCACTCATTTTCATTAAACAAAACTGGAAATTAGTTGGATAAAAAGTGGAAGCTTATGAATTTGAACAAAAGTTATTTTAAGCATAACAAAACAGTAGACAAGGCATTATTTTTATTAAAGAGCATGCAAATTCTTTAAATTATTTATACCGTAACTCAAAATCGCATTTGCCAAAATTTGCTCTGCATAAAAAAAAGAAATGGCGGAAAAAAACCCTATTAAAAACGAAGCATTCACATCATTTGAATGATTTTAAAATAACAAAGATTTTGAAAATTCAATTATTATTTTAAAAGTTTTCATCTTAATCCCATTGGATTTTTTCAAGTCCAAGAGGTTCGACAAATAGATTGATCAAATTTGGGGAAAATTGAATAATTTCCAGAATATAGATATAAATTATAATTCCAAATATTGTTTTGTAGTGTAACAGAAGCAAAACAAAGATAATAAACGCCGATGTTGTTTGCATAAATTAAAACTCAGTCTAACAAAAGAGATGAAATAATATTTTATAAAAAAACAAAATTATTCTAATCATTTAAAAAATGTAATGGACCGCAATAAATAAAATTAGGTAAATAATAATAGAATGTTATGTAATTTTTCATTGACTGAACTGAAACCTTTTGGGATCGATTTGCGAATTAAAAATATACTAAACCCATGAATAAAATTTCACTATTAATACATCATCATAATTATATTAAAGATATATATATATATATATATATTTTTTAATATTTGATAAATTGAAAAAATAATAAATATTTATAAACCGAAAAATTCCTAATACCGTATGCGAGCATAAAGTATCTTTAGAAACTCAATTGCATCGATAATTAAAAAAAAACTGAATGAATAAAAAAATAGATAAATTATAAAAAATGAATTTGTTTTTAAAGGAACTTTCAAAACCATAGAAATACTTTCATTTAACAAATAAAGAAGGATATCGAGCGCATAAAATTTAATTTCTGATGAAATACTGAAAGCATTTAAAGGCACTGTTATTTTATAAATTAAATTGAAAAGCGGAACTGTATAAACTTAAAGCACGTTATTAATAAATGATGCTTTAATCACTTCCAGTCAATCGCATTTGTTCATTAGCAAACAATGTAAATGTGACTGATCATCATTTGCGCCTCGTAATTCGAGCCGGAAAAAACCGATTCCAATTATGGCCAAAAATCCGATTAATTCCGATTCCGATTTTTTCCAAATAATATGGGTTCAACCCAGCGGTGGAGTTAAGTCCTTCGCTTTCAGCCGAAATGGCTGGAGCTGAAAAGTATTTTTTGGGTAGCTTGACCAAAAGAGGTCATTTAAATTCATTTCCGCCCGACCAAGATGAAATTGGGTCCTTTTTGATATTTACTTTTTTGGCCGGGAATATTCATTGACTTTAACATGTGTAAAAAAACGGTTTTATTTTCATCTTGCATAGTTTGTATTTACAAGACGGCAGGATTCGGGATGGGAGAGGCAAGCAAAATGGTGTCCATTTAAGAAATTGCACGGAAATATTCGCAATAAAAAAAATAATTTTTTGATTCCGATTACGGTCGAAAATCCGATAATTCCAATTCCGATTAGGCACATCGAAAGCAGTTCCTATGATGCCCTTTCAGAAATAAATTTTTCCTTTAATGGTCTCAAATGTTGGGGCGAATGTGCGGGGCGCAAATTTAATTTTTTACCCATATAAAAGTTGGTTACATATTTTGGGATTTTCTACATATTTCGGCATTTTTTGATAAAAATTTTAGTTTTCGTGCATTTTTAGGCATTTTTCAAAAAGCCGAAATAGCCATGTCATACAAATATTCATTGAAAATTAATAAAGAGAGAATAATCAAAAATATAAAAATTGAAAAGACAAAGACAAATATTTTGCTATAGCAGTTCAAAAAAATAAATTAAAAAAGTTGAAATATATCTTAAAAAATAAAAGAATAATAGCTAAATGTGAAACCTAAAAGAAGATTTATGGATTAGGCAGAATTTAACATCAACCTGCTTATAAAAAATATATAAGAAAAGATTCAAAGTGATAATTTAAAAAATAATACCAAAGTAAAAATTATACCAGTTTACGCGCCATGAATTTAGACATATAATGGCTTGCTACAACAAGAGTGAATAAAATTATAAAACATAAAGAATTTTGCCATGAAAGTTTAATCGTAATTAAATATAAAATGATTTTATTGTAAATAATAAAATAAAATAAGTGCTCTATATTAATAAGTTGGTTGAGAAACCACATCAAGCGGAAAAGCGAAGAGTGATAAATAAATAAAAATTATATCATAAAACGTAAAAAAAAATTATTATAAATAATGGCTATGCTGAATGCCCAAGAATTAGTAACATTAAAAAGTAATCAAAACAATAAAGGAAAATAAAACCTTAAAATCATTCGACTTGGCACCAAATATTTAACGTTTAGAAAGTAACAAAAGGCAAGTAAATTTTGAATAGCAAAAAGAGTAATAAACCCCAAAATTAAAAAAAAAACTGATAGATAATTTTATTAAGAACTAATATGTAGCAATATCAATTAAGCACATCCCTTTTCATAAAAACACGACAATATAAAAATAATGAATAATAAATCTTTAACGAAACTTTTTATAGGCCTAGGATAATGTAATTCTTTTACATTGCCAATAAAAACATAAAAATAATCTTGAAATATTTGCAATAATAAAATCTGACCCTATAGTGCCCTGGGCGTTGTCGGGAATTTTATTATTGACATATTTTACTGTTAATAAAATTTTAGAAAAATTTTTTAGAAAATAGTCAAAAACCAAAAAAAGTCGACGGTTTTTTTCGACTTTTTTACCAGAAAAACCGACCGATCAGTTTGTCGAGTCTCTACTAATTGTGTAAGTTGTAGTGGTTACGATTTTGGTTTAATCATTTTCTCTTGTGTTTTTTTATCGTTTTGCCTCCTTATTATTTGGTTTTATTCCATGATTAAAATGGGAATATTATTTTGTCCAAATTCCCCAAATGGCCATTGTAATAAAAGGTGTTAATTAAGTTTTTCTTCTTTTATAATTAGCACCACAATAAATTTCCAATAAGCAAAAATAATGAAACATTTAATTTGTACTTATTGAATGAGGCGATAGTCCTTTTTTTCATTTTTAGTGTAATTAAAATTTGAAGGTGAAGCAAGGGAAAAATATTATTTTGTTTTCTCCTGTCCACGGAGTTTTTTTTATGACCATTTTAAAAGCAGTATTTTTTAGTATTTACCAGACATATTTTTTTATTTAAGAATCTTTTAATGCGATGGGGCTTATTTTGTTAAGTGGTTTTTTACCAAATGAGCTCGAGTTCTTTAAAAAACTTTGAAATTTTTCTCCTTGGGTTTTTTGAACAAAGCTCTTCCCCAGCTCAATTACAATTATTAATGTCCATTTACACTTAATGGTTATTATACCAAGCAAATCGTTTCAATTTAATGCTAATATGTTTATCTAATGTTATTAAGGCATACAACCAATTAATCGCTTCTAATATCTGTGGTAGGGCCGAAAATTGAATATTGGTGAAAAAGATTGTATAAAACTAATTTAAACATTTTTAAATACTGAATTTGACTACTTTGTTGTTATAATTTCCAGCGCAAATACAAGAAAACTCATTGGTCCATTGCTTAATAAAAAAACTTTTTTCGGAAGTTACTTTAATACCCCTTCAAAAACAATTTAGAATGAAACACAAAAGTTAGGGCCTATTGATGTTGTCTATAAAACTGATTGATTAGACTAAAATCTCTGATAATGGATTCATAAAATTTGATTGGAGACACAAAATGCATTAGAGCCGTGGGCTCTGCTCAAGACTCTCGCCGGCAGTTGGGCAGCTGAGGTCGACAATTTCACATTCATTGATTGCCAGCTCCCCTTTGGCCATTGGGCACAACACTCTCGTGCCCAGCCAGGCTCACTCGAGACGGAGTAAATGGCCAACAGTGCATTTATAAAAGCACCAAATCCTATGTGAAAAAAGGGAATAATATTTGCTTTAAATTAATTTATAATAATTGTCTTCACAAAGTCTTAACAAATTTTATTTTATTTTGTAATTTCTTCGGTTTTTTATATTTTCATTATAAGTTAAACCAATCAAGGAGGAACTCAAATCTGTGCAACAACTTATTTAAAAAATAGCTTTTTTTAACAGATGCTCGCCACATTCGTCAACCGACTGGTTTCTGCCATTAGGCAGTCTTACCCCTCGCCTCCGCAATCCATGGGCATTTAAAAAATAGTTTAGACTTTTTAGTCTGACCTTTTAGTCCCCACCCATGGGGTGCATCCTCGGAATCTTGGGGGAGGCCCTGCCTCAGGTGAAGAGGCAGCGCCTCGCCACCCCTGCCCGCGCCTCAGCCAACTCGGCGCACCGGGCCTTATTGCGTGCACGCATATAGGGTCGAATGCGCAGATAGCGGCTATGGCGCGCCGCCTTACGGCGCACTGTCTAGCTCGGTCCAAAAATGCAGCAAGCACGGACGGAATCAGTTGCACTTTTCTGTCCATGTCGTGGTTGAGCTTTCGCTAAAGAAATGTGCAATATCACGTGCAAATCAAACAATGTTTTTTTCAACGCGGTGTATAATAGACGAGGGAGCGGTCAGTACTGTCCGAACTATTTCCTCACTCTCACTGTCCCCCCTGTTGATGACCACGCGCCCTCCCTTTGCCTGTCCATCTTTGACCTGTCTGCCACCCTCACTCTTCCATGAACAGTCTCTTTTCATTAAAGGTAAATAAATTTCAATTTATTTTCAATTTTTTTTAATGCATAAGTCCAAATTATTTTGGTTCATTCAGAGTTGAGGAGGCCACGCTTTTCTGCAGGTGAATAATGAGTACAATATATTTATGTGTATTTTTAATGCATAGATTTGAGTTCCGATCAAATTATTAATTCAATTAGCATTATTTTGTAAATTATCATTTTAAATTTAAACCCTATATTATGTTAAATTATAATTTTGATCACTGTTGATCCGACAATATTGCCGTGTTTCCTCTACGAACATATTGCATTTAATTTAATTTTTTTCATATTATATGTATGTATAACTCTTTTTATTTTATAATATTTTCTATCAGAATTTACGCCACTTTTTTTAAATTTTCTCATAAATTAATAAATTGGTTCAAAAACCACCCGCCGGAGAGCGTTTGTTCCTCCGATTTTTTTTTGCGCGAATATCAATTTGATATCGTGACTACATTTTCGTGACAACTATAGTGAACCGCCAGGAATGCGGTGGGCCCCCGTGGACCAGGCATGTGACCGGATGCGGGAAAAAACAAATTTGGAAAGTTAAATACCGGAAAAAATGGAAATTTAAATGAAAGAAATTTATTAGAGAGGGGATGTTTCCTAACTATTTTTCTATAACTGTGTACCAATAAATGAAGGGTTTTGGAGAATTTCTGTCCAATCAAATACTTTTGAAAAAAGTGCGCATTTCCTCTAATAGTACCCCCAAGGCTGGGTAACATCCCTGCAGTCGTCTTTTTAGTTCACCTTTTTTTGTTGTTGACTTTTATTCCATTAACCCACAAAATTGGCACTTTTTTCTTAATGCCATTGTAAGGAATTGGCCCATACCCCAATTATACATTTCACTTTCCCAAGAGCAGTTGGATTTTCCACCCCTCTCTTATACATCATTCATTTTCCCATCTCTTTACTCCCGCCCATTTCCGTTCCCCTACACACATTCTCCTTCTCCCTTTTCCCTCCACAGCGATCAGTTAATCAGTTGGTTGGATTGTCAGTCGTTTAGTCAGCTAGCACTTGTTCGTCCGTCCCTTCCCGTATATTTCCATCGTCCGTTTATTATATATATTCCTTTTCACAACGGATAAAGTAGGAGAGAGTAATTGGTCTTTTGGCTTAATGTCATTTGGGGAACACCATCGGATCCAGGGCCCAGATTCCTTTCCCATTTGGCATTTCGTCCCAATTTCCCTCTCATTCCCAAACGGTGGAGTCGACTGGGGGACCCAACTTTCGTGTCCAGGACCCTGCTGATGCCAATGTCACACTTACCCCGGAGGGCGTACATTTCTCATATGAAAGGCATGTTAATAAAAATGATAACACTCCGCCACGTAATTCTTACATAGGTACAATGATTGACTCAGTTGAAATTGAGAGATCATACCGTTACATGGATCCTGCGGAACAAGATCACCTTGAATGGTGCGAATCATTTCCACAAGAGTCGCGGTCATTCTCGGGTGTATTTAATCCCCATTCCTCCAATGAGCAATCACTTTCGTCGGTCGTGATTGAAGCTCATGCGCCTTGTTGAAGTCTTTCCCTCAACGACGCACTGTAAAACACTGTCTGTGTTAGCCCTGTTTATGTGCATGTCACCCACCAGCCAAACTCGGAGGAGTTCAACAAGTGGTAAGAGAAGATGGGTAGCTGCGCTGGTAGGTCAACCATTTTTCAGAGGGGAGAGCAGGTCTAATCTTTATTGTTCAGGACAAAGGACGTGGCGCTACTCGGTGGACGCATTGGCGAAGAATGGAAGGATGAAGTGCGCGGAGGGATGGACAGCTCGGCATCAGTGAAACCCTTCCTTTCTCTCTCTTCGCATTTCCCTTTCTTTTATGTATCTCTTTCTTTTATTTTCTATTTTTTTTCTTTCTCATAATGCGGTTATTTCTGTTCACATTTTTATTTATCCTTGTAATTTGTTTTTGTCTTCGCTGTACTTTTATTTTGTAATGGAATTTTTGACTGCTCTATTTCCCCCCCCCCCTAATTTTTTTTTTTGGGGCACCCAATCCAATACAGCTCTTTCCGGGTTCTTCAGCTACACACTTCATCACCTTTCTGGGACGGAATGAATCCTGGTTGATCCTCTTCAGCGTCTCAGGCCATGGCTGTTCATTGTGATGTGCAGCCTGGTGAGAAGGTCTGAATTGGGACCGAGGGACGAATGGAAATTTAAATGAGAGAAATTTATTAGAGAGGGGATGTTTCCTAACTATTTTTCTATAACTGTGTACCAATAAATGAAGGGTTTTGGAGAATTTCTGTCCAATCACATACTTTTGAAAAAAGTGCGCATTTCCTCTAATAGTACCCCCAAGGCTGGGTAACATCCCTGCAGTCGTCTTTTTAGTTCACCTTTTTTTGTTGTTGACTTTTATTCCATTAAACCACAAAATTGGCACTTTTTTCTTAATGCCATTGTAAGGAATTGGCCCATACCCCAATTATACATTTCACTTTCCCAAGAGCAGTTGGATTTTCCACCCCTCTCTTATACATCATTCATTTTCCCATCTCTTTACTCCCGCCCATTTCCGTTCCCCTACACACATTCCCGTATATTTCCATCGTCCGTTTATTATATATATTCCTTTTCACAACGGATAAAGTAGGAGAGAGTAATTGGTCTTTTGGCTTAATGTCATTTGGGGAACACCATCGGATCCAGGGCCCAGATTCCTTTCCCATTTGGCATTTCGTCCCAATTTCCCTCTCATTCCCAAACGGTGGAGTCGACTGGGGGGCCCAACACGCGTCCCTCACTGCTAGCACCAGATGGTTCGACTTCACTTCGGGTGGAGGTCCATCGACGACAACGAGGTTGTGCCACTCTCCGATCAATCTCTGCGGCTTGTTGCCTTTACCCGAATTTCCTCTCAGGGACAACGATGACGCATCCGATGGTCAAGCGCTGTGCAAATGGCTGCACACACCGCGAGCGGATGGATGCCCGAAAGTGTTTTATGACTATGATGATAGACGTTCATGGGTTCAAAAATTGAAAATGGTCAGCTCTCGCCCTTTCTCTCTTGCCTCTTCCTCCCCCCCCCCCTCCGCTAATGGGATAGTAGCAATATAAAACGATACTTGTTCATACAATTTCTGAATATTACCCCTCCGGGCGAATGCCAGAATTTGGCACCAATTCAGTTTTATTATACTATCCCATTAGCGGGGCGGGGAAGGAAAGGCACTCAATCTATCGTCAATCTCAAACTTACTGCTCTCTCTTGCTTCTCACACTCTCGCCCTTTCTCTCTTGCCCCCCCCCCCACCGCTAATGGGATAGTAGCAATTTATTCGCATATAAAACGAATACTTGTTCATACAGTTTATGATTATTCCCCCTCCGGGCGAATGCCGTAATTTGGCACTAATTCAGTTTTATTAAAGCAAGGGTACCTAGATGAAAATTTTCAAAACCAAAACATCCAGACTAAAAAATCAGATTTTGGTCAAAAATCAGAACATTTTTGTAAAAAACACCCAGTCTAAAAAATTGGGATCAAAAATCAGAACATTTTTGTAAATTGTCTGCACAATAATTGTACATCAATTATTCAATTAAATGAGTATCAAATACCATATTTTCATTACCCATAATCATTTTGAGCAATTTGAGATTGGAAATAAACAAATCATACATTTCGGAATAATTTTTAGCTGTCGGGCTTTGAAATGAGACACTAAATTTACAATTTTGAAAAGGAAGGGTCGGCGGTGCCGATAGGCGCCGCCGAGAAAAATTTCAAATTTGAAAATTTATGGCCGATTGTTAACAGATTTTTCCTAAAAATGGAGACTTTAGTCCCTTTTTGAAAAAAATTCAAAAGGATTGAGTGCCCAGCGGTGCCGACAGGCGCTGCCGGGAAAATTTTGAAAAATATTAAAGAAATCGCTTCAAAAGAATAGTAATAAACAAAATAAAACAATGGGCTGAAATCAGAACATTTCTGACAAATCAGAACATTTTTGTTTTGTCAGATTTGGACCCCCAAAATCTGATAAATCAGGACATATCGGATCCCTGAATTAAAGTAAGAATTTTTTTTTTGCTAAATATTGGCTAATTTTAAACGGTAAAAGCCCTATTCATACTGGGCGGATTCGTACTGTTTTGCGTGGGAGCGTACACAGCGGAGGGTAGACAGTCCTTATACTTATAACACGTCAATAGTACGAATCGGGGCAGTACGAATTCGCCCAGTACGAATAGCGTACCATCCATTTTAAACGTCCAGAGCGATTGTCTTTTACTCTTACAATCAATCGTATAGATACTCTTAAGTCAAACAAATGTTGTGCCAAAATTTGAGATTCACTACACCGCTAAGCATTTTCTAAATGCCACCACTCCCTCCAACTTTATCGTTATTCAACTCGCTAGTCTCAAGGCCAATATGGTCCCATTTTAAGTGGACAATTGGAGAACTGTTGAAATTTTGGAAAACCGACAACTCGATGCAATGGAGTGATGAATGGCTGATTGAGCGCTGTCCAATTGAGAGAAATTTGAAACAATGGGCCGAATGGGTGCGAGAAGCATTGGGCGGAGAATGGAATGTGCTCGATTTTGATCTTAATTGATGACCAATGCATTTGAAGTAATTGCATTTAACTTTAATCTGTAGCAACTGTTCATTTTCCACTTTGACGGCCACAACTTTTCTTATACTGAAGGAAATTTTTAAAAATTTGTGGGACTAATAGAGCTAACTAATAGCTATTGGACAATACCTAGATTGATCAATTTGGTTGCGTTTGAATAAGCTTATGACGAGTTTTTTTTCAAATTTTTTTATAAAAATGGCCTTTTTACGAAACGACCCAGCACCGTTACCAGAAAATCGAGTGAAATTGAAATTTGGCCAATTTTTTAAAAATGGTCAAATTGACCTACTACAGTGTGACACAAAATGATACGTTCAGCTTTCATTTTGTTTTTAGTAGAGCGCTAAAAAACATGAAAAAAAATCAAGTCAAGATAACTTTGATGTTGGTCGAAAAGATAACTACACCAAATTAGTCAGAAGGCTCCTTCATGTCGAACTGAAAACCCGAAAATGGCTTGAAATCGGGATAAATTCGGGAAAAAAATCCTAGGGGGCTGAGAAAATTTGTTTCAGAAAAACGAATTAGGCGGAAAGATTGGGCATAAAATTCTCTACAAAGCTCCGCGGCCTCCTGATTTTTGCAACATCTGAAATTTTTGAGGAGTCGGTGAAAATTTCTTACTAAAAAATGGTAAAATGAATGTAATAAATAGGGTTGTCATTTTTAGGCATAAAAAATCGCCAAAAAGGCGCCTAAAAAAGGCACAAAAAATTCCAAAAAGGGCATGAAAAAGGCATAAAAACAGCAAAAAAGGCAAGAAAAAATTGTAAAAAGGCAGCATTAAAAATTTTATTAAATATTTTCGAGCATGAAAAATGATAATTTTTCTCAGGAATTTTTTCAAGTCGGGTGCAGAACTCATTTTAAATTTTTTTTGAAATTTTTTAAAATTGACTCATATTGGCAAAGAAATTTTGACATTAGATAGCGTTTTTTTTAGAAAAAATTCTAGTTTTTAGGAATATACTTTTAAAAGTTTTAGAAGCTGATCCTTATTGGCTATTTTTCATTTTGTGGAGAAATTTTTAAAATTCTGAGTATAATTTGCAAAAAGGCATGAAAAAAGACACAAAAGTGCAAAAAAGGCATAAAATCCCAAATGGTGCGAAAAAGGCAAAAAAAAAGGCAAAATAAAAGCCATCTTAGAAGCTTCAAACCAAGTTAAAAATGCGTTTTTCGTGCGTATTAGCTCATACCAAGTCAGCAGAAAAATGGAATTTGCCTTAAAATGACATCCCTAGTAATAAATAGGGCTCAGATTTTGAGGCAAATACCTTTTTTTTCAGCGCATTAGTTTCGATATATTAAGCATAAATAACGCATTTTCCACTTGGTTTGAAGCTTCTACGATGACTTTTATTATGCCTTTTTTCGCCTTTTTCGGGATTTTCGTGCCTTAAATTCCTTTTTAGTTGCCATTTTGGTGCCTTTTTTGGCGTTTTTGGTTACTTATTTTCAAAATTTTTGAGAAATTTCTTAAGAAAAAGGTCATAAAAACGAAGCCTTTTTTCATACCTTTTTCGGGTTTTTCATGCCTTTTACATGCCTTTAATTTGTTCGATTTGGAGTCTGGGCCCTATGAACCAAATTTACCTGCATTTCACTAGGCACTATAACGGACCAAATATGAGTGGGAGATGGAGGCGCGGGGTGGGCGGGTAAACAGGGTTCCCCCATTCTTACTTGGATTTTGGGTTTTCATACTTTTTCGTTTGAAAAATTTCCCTGTACGCTTTTGTTGTCAATTTTTTTAAGTTTACATTCTTTTTCACTGCGCTCCCAAGCAAAACAGTACGAATCGGGACAGTACGAATTGGCCCAGTACGAATCGGGTCTTGTCCCTGTTGTACCCCTAAAAATTCTGAAAATTTTAGTGGTTTTTGATAACGAGTCTTGATCGAAAAATGAAATATAAAGTTTGAATCAAGTTAAAAAGGCATAAAAATGATGTTCATAAATTCAGGATAAAAATTTTTGGGTTGGATTTTTATTATACGCTTTTTTGGATTATTCTTTTTTTGAGTAAATTTGGGTTTTTTTTTTGCGTATTTCATATAATACTTGCAATAGCAGCAGTTCAAAATTAGTCTCCAATTTTTACAAACTTAGGATTTTTTGAAAAAATTTGCAACTTAATTTATTTGTGATACGTCACAAAAATGTTAGATAACTTACATTCTACACTAAACACCTAATATAAAATTTAAAAACAAAAATTAAAAATATATTTGATTTTCCAAATTTTATGCTTAAATAGAAATATTTAAAATACCTAAGAATTATAAATTTTCGTCTCAAAATTTTATGAGTAATATTAAAAATGTGTAACAAACAATCTAATGAAAAAATGATTTCTTGTGTTTTAAATTTATCATATATTTAATATTTAAATGGTAAAAAACTATTCAATTGAAACAAATAAATAAATATAGATTTCTAATGAAAGGAAAAAATTGTTTGGTTAAATTTTATCTAAAAGTTAATCACAGAAACGTAGAAAATTTTTTAATTAAAATCTTTATAAAACGATCAAACACTTCAAATAAATTGAACAAAGAGATCATTCAATCACAGACGCAAATACCTACATTAGTAGTTTGTCAATTTTTTAAAGACAAAAAATTAAATAACAAAATATGGCAAAAATATCTTAAATGAAAACAATTGGTAGTGTTTTAATTACTAAACAAAAATATCCAAAACTGCCATAAAAAGAGTTTTTAACCCAACGCGGAGCAGGTATTTTGTAAATTTATATAAAAAATAACAAAAATGTATAAAATTGTCTTTCAATTAGCAATTTTACATATTTCAACATTTACATTCCCACAGGGCTCGCATCTTTATTTTGTTTCAAAGTACAACCAAGTACATAATGGGAAAGTTTGTGAATTCAAAGCACCTTTCAAAAATTTGCCATATGCAATAAAAAAAATTAATTTATTCTTGTGGTTTATATTTTTCACCAAAGACGCGGCGGCGTTGTCGATAAGCGCCGCAAGTGAAAATTTTTGAAAATTATGGGATGTTTAACTAATAGATTTTTACCAAAAAATTTATTTTTTCCATAAAAGAACCTTTTTTATTGCATTTAACTGGCAAAATTCCAATTCAAAGTACATCTTTGGAAAAAAGTACACTTCAAATTTTCAAAGAATGAAAGCCTAAAAAATACGTACTTTGAAATGGAGTTGGACAGATCCGAGCCCTGCTTTCCCATCTGTCAATTTTTCCATATTTTACATAATTTCCAACCCGATTCAATTTCACTCTACCATTGCTTAGTTTTCCAAAAACCCAAATTTTAAAATTTTGTATTTCTTTTCAAAATAAAATGCCACACAAAAAAGTGCCAAAACAAAAGGCCACAAAAAGTAAAAAAATACTTATAAAAAAAATACCAAAACCAAAAAAATGTAGCTCCACAACCACAAGAAGAGTGTGCAGGAGAACATAGACATGGACCACCTATCAAAAGAAAAAATTTCTCTGGAATAACTATTAAAATTGTAAATTACAATCTTTCCTCACAATTAAATGGTAAATTAATTAATTTATAATAAAATAAAGGCAATACAACTTCTTAAATTTAACCCAAATTTAAATTGAATATTTAAAAAAAGTGGAATCTTAAGGTAATATTTGAATTTTATATTATTTTATCATAAAGGGCTAAATAATTTTGAGCTTTATCGTTCCTGAATTGAAGTGGTAAAAGAAACATTATCTATTATATTTTGAATATGTTAACAAATTAAAGGTCAAAGAAAAGTCGGAGCCTAGAAACATGCCAATTACCTTTGATCTATGCAATTGAATTTTTTTTTATCAATTTTGCCTCGGTATTATCTGGTCTAATTGCGTAAAAATATAAATTAAAAATTGTTTAAATATTTTAAATTGTTTATGTAATTAACATCAAAAAAAAATATAAGTGTACGAGAGACGACATTATGCGACGCTGCTGCCGAATGTCAAAAGAAAGAAGAGTCTCTGCTGGATGAAAGAAGCGTCAAGCTTATTGCAGCTGAAGTTGAAAAGGAGCTAGGCAAGGTGCAATCAAAACTTGGATAATTAAGCAGATAAATTTAAAAATATATATATGGTGTTTTTTAAAGATAGCGAGCGGTGAAATTAAAATCTTAAAAACTTATTAAAAAAAAAATTATTTTTTAAAAACACTAAAAAATTACAAAACAATAGTTCAAGAAAAATATTTTTTAAAAATTAAGTTGAAAAAAGAAATTAAAAGGAAATAAATGAAAAAAATTAAACTTTAAAATATATTTCAAGAAAAAATACAAAAAGGCTATAATTTAAAAGAAATGGAATTAATTCTGCAATCAAATTTAAAACCAAGATTCAAAACAAATGAGAAAGGAAAAAAATAGTAAAAATAAATAAATTTTAAAAGTATAAATTAACATAAAATTGAAAAAAGAAAAATAAATGGTAAAGTAATAATATTTTTATATGAAATTAGAAAAGCATAATTCATAAGAAAATAATTCTTAAATTGATTTCAAAAGTAGAAACAAAAAATAAAAATAGGGAAAAATAGTAAAAAGAATAATATTTTTAAATAAAAGTGAAAAAGGAGAATAACCCAAAATGGAAAAGGAAAAGGAAAAAGAAAATTAAAAAATTTATTTAAATTTTAGATAATGAGAAAAAATTTATTTTTACTTGATATAATTTGAATGATGCTGGGGGAGGATGTGATTACGCAACCTGTCAATATTTGGGCGACAAATATCGGAAGGGGCCATTTTTTTCTCTAACCTATTTACAAAAAAAAATTATGAATTAAAAATTAGCTATAACATTATTTTAATAGAAATATTAAAATAAAAATAAAAATTGATTTAAAGCAATGTTAAATTAAAAGAACAAAATATAAAGAAAATTGTTATGTTAAATATATTTTAAAAACAGAGACGGAATGTTTTTTATAAAAATTTTTGTTTATTTTTATTCCAATTACTAATAATGATCTGAATTCTCGAAATAAATTTATTTCCAAAACGTGCCAGGTGACTTCGACAGTGAATGAATTTGACACTGATTGATTTCGACAGTACCAATAAAACTGTAATGTCAACAATAATCAGTGGTTGATTTCTACAGTGATTGGTTTCGACAGTGAGTGATTTTGACAGTACCAATAACACAAGAAGTCATTGAAATATTACTTTCCCTTTCTCGTTCACTCTCTCTCTCTTTCACCCTTCCTCTCACTCTCTCCGTCTCTCTCTCTCTCTACATCTCTTCATTATTCCATTTCTTCCTTTCTCTCATAGGTTTTCTTCCTCTCCTTCCCTATCTCTGTTTTATTTCTCTCTCTCTCTTTGTCTTATTCAACGCTCTTTGTCTCTCTTACTCTGTCTTGATTACTCTCTCTTCCTTTTTTCTTAGTTCTCCCCCTCTCTCAAACTCTTTTGGTCTCTGTTTCTCTCCGCCCTTACCTCGTGCCCCTTTTCGTCAAACTTTCACCCCGCCTCCGTCTCTCGACATTCTTATGCGCTTTATTTCTCTCTTCTTTTCCCTCCTCTCTTTCAAGCTTCTTTCTCCCTCTTCATATGTTTCATCATGTTTAGCTTTCTATCTCTCTTACTTTCTTTCTTACTTAACGTCTCTCCTCTTTCTTTCGCACTTGTGCACTCTCTCTTTTCCCCTGCCTTTCTCTCTTTTCTTTTCTTTTATTCATTCTTTGCTTTATTTTCTCTTTATCTCTCTCTCTCTCTCTCTCTCTTATAACATTGTTTCGCGATCAGTCTCTTTCTTTCTCTCAAGCAGTTGGTTTGTCTCTTTTCGTCTCTATCTCTTATTTTTTCTTTCTTTCTCTTTTTCGTTTGCTTAAAATTTTTTTTATTTTCGTTTCGTTTCGTAAATTTTTTTTCCTTATTTCGTGCATCTCTGATCCCAAATCTTTGAAAATCTTTTTTAAATTAAAACAAAAACAAATTGCAAGAAAATCAAAAAAGTCATCTCCTCCCTTTTGATGTTAAAGTTCAAAAATACCCACTTTGAAACATCATAATATATACTGATAATATCATTCCCAAAAATAATTAAAAAATTAATAAAGATGCAAATGAATATATGAAAAATTCGTTGTCTCTAAAAGGAAGAGAAAAATAACTTCAATGTAGTGAAATATAGATATGTTAAGACTTCTTCTGGAAAAAATTATGCCTGTCTTTTTTCCTCTAACTAAGAATGAAAAGAAAAAAATATAATTAATTAATCAAAAATTTTTCTAAGGCAAATTATAAATGCACAAAAATTTTTCTACTTTCTAATTAAAAAAACATAAGATAAAGCTTGTCAAAAATGCACCAATATATTAACAATATATAAATTCGGTTCTTGTACTGTTCCACTCCGCGGATGAAGTGAAAAAGTACAGGCTAATTAAGAGCTCCATTGGATTTTAGAAATTTTTTCATATTCAGACTCCACAATTGACATCCCTCTGGGTTCAAAAAAAAGACGCAGCTGAGCAACAGAGTGAATAAATTTTTATTAAACATATACTATAGCCAAAAAAATTGGATTTTTTTTTGAGTCAAATCCATAAGGGTTCTTAAAATAATTTTAGTGCAAAACAAAATTTTCACCCGAAGGAGTATTCACAAAATTTTCAAGTGAATTTTAATTTTATTCACTAATTCATAAAAGTTCTTATTTTTAAGAAATTTCATTTTTTCTCAAGGCTAGCAAAGTATTAAAAAGTAAATAATGTTTTTGTGCCTAGTTCGGAGCCAAATTACATAAAAAGGTTATAATCTGAATCAGTTCCAGAAAATATAAAATGGAAAGAATGCAGCCTAATTAAAAAAGAATTAAAAAAGATAAAATTAAATACTTATTAAACTGAATTAAAAAAATGTTAAAAGTCAACCGAAATTATATTATATTTTTATTTTATTCTGTAATAAATAAATAAGACCTTCATTTCTAATATATTTGTTAATAGAAAATACAAAAAAAAAAAATTTAATGAATAAGATTTAAGGAAACTATTAAGGGGTTTACAATAAAGATCTTGGCCCCAATGTTACAGAAACTAATTTCTAATAATAAACTAAAATTCAATTTATTTTTTCTATAGTTTTTGTTTTTTTTGCGAATAATTGTATCATATATGAAAAAAAATTATGTTGAACTGTAATTTTGAATCAATTTTGTTTTATTATATTAAGGTTCGTTTTATAGATTGTCACAATATATTTTTTGGTTTCCCCGGTGATGTATAATAATTACTTTTTTGTTTATTGCACAATAGTAGAATAGATTTTGAAGATACTTAGATATTCCATGAATTTTTTCTTGGCCAAAACCAAAAAAAAACTCGCAAAAATGAGAGAGCTCTGGAAAGGTCAGCTTTTTGTTTCCAAGGCTAGGTTTGGATTCAGCATGTTTTATTTCATCAAGTATGTTTGATTCAATGCTTTTCTATCGCCGTACAAAAATTTTGTAATATGGTGGCTGTTGAAAAATAAAAGTGCATAAATAAATACTTTTAATTTAAACAAAAAAAATGAACTAATTAATAGAGAAGTTGAAGTTATTCCAACCAAAAATTATTACTATTAAAAAACTTTCATTTTTAAAATATTACTGTTTATTGAAAAAAAGAATATTCAATTAGATGCAAATAAAAATTGATAATTTCATCTATTCGTAAAAAGCCAATAAAACTAAATTAACAATAAATAAAATCACAGTAAAACATGATTAATAATTAGACATTTTTATATACCAAACTATATAAAATTTAAGATAAGGTTTCAAATCAAGCGAATGCATACTTCGAGAACTGGCCTAGTAAGTTAAGCATAAATAAAATAACAAATTATAGGCTAACAAAGAAATGCAGTTACTCAAATAATTGAAAAAACAAAAGTAAAAATATTAATGAACTAATAAATGATAAAATTTTATTCTCAGAACAATGAGAATGCATTATATATTTTAGAGACGGAGAAATTAAAAAAAAAATTCAAAACAGCTAAAAAAAAAATTTAAGAAAGGAAAGAAAAGATATTAAAATAAATTAAAGATAATTTACTTATGGAGTAACTTAAGTTTACGCACAAAATTCTTATTACAAGAATTTTTTTTATGTAATTCAGCAAAACAATCATATTTCAAAAACCTGCCATTATTATTGATAAAGAATTACCATTTTTCGGGCAAAAGATCAATCTAGCGGTTGTAGAATTCCGGGAGTTAGTGGAAATTAAATCTGCCATTTTTGGAATAAATATTTTAGACACCTGATAATATGACCATTAATTAAGATACCGAGACAAACAAATACGGATTGAAACTGCGGACAAGCAGAAATTACCGACCAGCCTTCAAATTACAAACTTATTCCAGGTTTTTTGAAAACACAAGATTAGTCTTTAACAAAATTCAAGCTTATTAGGAGTTGAATAATTCTATTGCACAATTATGAGCGGCCCATTTAACAAAACAAAACAAAATCAGTGGCAAAGATTGGATATTTGCAAAATTATTTATATTTTTTTCAACAAAATGCCAAATTTTATGATTTATTTCTTCGCTTTTTTCAATTTTCGAATTTCCCGATCTTACAAAATTGGCACAAATTTTTCACTCAATCCCGGCAACACGTCAGTATCAAGCAAAAGACTTTTTAGCAAAGCAGGAATTTTGTATGCAAACACTACGAAATATGTAAAAATCCGGCATTGTTCACAAAAATAATCATTTGAATAGGTTTACGGCACAGATGGCGGGAGATATTTTGATTGTAAAGGCAAACATGGACAAAATTGCGATGGGACCGTTAATTGATAACGATGAAAACGAATTTTTTGGAAATTATGAAGAGTCTGATTAAATTATTTGATTTTTCCGCTTTTTTAAAAAGTTTCAGTGATTTAAAAGAACAAATTTTGATTTTTTTTTTTTTAGAATTCAAGAGCCAAGCGTTATAAAATGCGGGTACCCGGGTACCCGCCCGCACACCCTCGAAATCCGCATGCGGGTACGGGTTTATCTGTCCGCCCTAAATTAAAAACCCGTTACCCGCATAGAGCACTACCCGCATGCGGGTATTGAACCCTAGTAACAATGACACAGAATTTTCCCAGAAACGCATATATAAATGCCGTCAATTTCCGAGTTTCGAGGTTTTGAATTGTTATTCCTAAAAAATATGCATTTTTCTTAGTACAATTGTGTTTAATCGACTCATTAACATTTAATGTAATGAATTATACGTTTTTTCAAAAAAAGTTGATTTGTTTGGCGTATTTTTTTTTTTAGAGAAAATAGCAGTTAATTGAAAATTACATGAAAGACTTAAATTATAATTTTTTTTTGGTTTATTTAAATAATTGAAATAAATTTCGCTTCTTGTGACATCAAGTCCTTAAGTGCTGTTGTCAAGAATGCGGATTTTTAACATTTTATTTATATTCCTTTGATAGAAATTAATTTAATAACCAATTTATTTCCAATAAATTCAGTCGCTGCTTGAATGACTGTTTTTTTGGGTTGCATGGGTTTTATTTTTATAACCTTTTTTATATGATAAATTATATAATTAACAAAAACATCTTTTAGGAATACAGAAGAGTGGTTCAGGGGGTTCTTTTGCTTTTCATGTTCGTTCTTTTTATTTTCATTGTTAATTTTCTGGCTCTGCCACTTGATATTTCTTATTTATCATTTGGTGTTTATTGAATTAAATCATTAAAAAATAAATAAAATAAGAATTGAAAACTAACCTTGAAAATATTTTATTTTGAAAAATATTTAAATTATCTTTCAAAATTTCAAATATATTAAGTAAAATTGTTTTAACTATGCAAATATTAGACAAAATATAAATTTAATTAATAATGGGCATTCATTTAAATAAAAGTGCTAAAAGAATTTTTGATAAATATTATTATAATGAATAAATTATTCATATAAAATATACAAAATTAATAATCGAGGCACCCAAAGCCTTAAAATTAAAAATGCTTCTTTGCTCATATGTGGAAATAAATTTTTTAAAATTTTTTATTCCTACAGTAATATTTCATTAATATAAATCACAAATGTGAACAAGAGCAGGAAAAAAATAAATACTTTAAATTATATGTTGTTGTAAAAAATCATTTAAAATAATTAATAAAATGAATTTCATAGATTAAACATGTTAAAGTATAACCAATTAAGCGTATGTAAGTTGACGGTTTTGGGGCGGCGTGTGCGTTTTACGAAGAGAGAGCAGGAAAAAATAAATAATTGTAATTATATAAGTTGTTGCAAAAAATCATATAAATAATCAATAAAATAATTTATTAGATTAAATTTGTTATTTGTAAATAAAAATTATTCACAAGAACCGGATCAGTTAAAAAAAAAACTCAATACAATTAAAAATGATTTAGAAAATAGGAATAAATTTAAAAAATATATATTTTTTCGAATTTACGCCAAGGAAATTGTAAAGCCTATCTCAGAAATAAATTACTATTTAACACTTTAACAAAAAACTCAGTCGTTACTTGGTTTTTTTGTATTGCAGTGTTTTATCTTAATCATAGGTTTTTTGGTACTTATTAAAAATTAATTTTAATTTGTGCAAATTACGTGTATCATTGGTAATTATTATAACCTTTTTTTATATGATTAAATCATTTAATTAACAAAAATACTTTCTGATATCATGACATTAAATTATTTAAACAAACACCTATTTAATAATTAAATTGCAGGGCTGAGATATTTGAGAAAACACATCTTCAAAATAGTTTTTTTTAACATTAATCATGCTAATAATAATAGTTAAGAATAAATTAATTGAAATAAAATGATTTCTGAATTTAAAAGGTTTAAAAAGAATTACAGGATTAGAATCAAAAACATTCTTAATCAATGATAATCAAATTTTTATCATAACGACCTATTTGAAGTTTTCTAAAAATTAATAAAAAAAGAAATAAACAATAATAAAAATTGTAGTAATTTTATTTTTTTTGAAAATGTGTATTAATGAGCCAGATTGGAAATATTGGTTCCATGTCATTATTTATGATAATATATTTTTTTTATTGTTTTTTCATATATATAATTTTAAATTGAAACGCAAAGGAATGTATATTTATTTTTTTCCCACTTACACCGGGATTTTTATAAGCACCTAATACATGGAACCTAGCGATTTTTAGTTAAGAAATGAATTTAATAAAATCATCCACCATTTGTTTCTTTTTCTCACATTAATCGAACCAAACCCGATCTTTCAATTCGAGCATATCAGTCAAAATGATCGGCATCGACGACCCACATTAGTATACACTTAGCTTAGTTTTACGCCCAAGGCAAAAAATTCCCGTGCGTGTGCATTGTTCCGTTTCAATCTTGATTTGTTTAAATTGTAAAACAGAGTCAACGATATAACATTTAATAAATTTTCATGCTTTTTCGCTAATTTCGTAATTAAAATTTCTTTATTATGGATGAATTTAAAAACAGAAGCATCAAAAAATAAGACGTAATAAACTAAAAATAGCATGGGTTATTCGATTAAAAAATGCATTAAATAATTAACTGTTCAAATATTAACAATTCGAATTAAAAAGTTATGACATTTGTGTCGAATTATCCAGAAAAATTCAAATTTTTGAGCTTTTTGGGCCGCAATTTTGTTTTTTTTTCCAAATTTTTTGAAATTTAGCTGCCAAGCCGATAGATAGCGCGTCCTGACATTTGCGGACGGACATTTGCGGACGGGATATAAAAAAAGGGTTTTTTGATAAATAAAACGGAAGAGTAGAAGAAACCAAAATGCAGCATAACCAATAATATTTTTTTGTTATTTAAAAGGCATTATTAATTATAATACACTTTTGTGGAAATCAGTAAATTTAATTATTCATTGATCCCAATCATCAAAACCATTTGATGCTAAACGATACTGAATCGCTCTTAACTGATGCACTATTTGGTCTGGTTCTGGATTAAGGCTACCGGACATTTCGACAATGACCGTTTCGCCAATGACCGTTTCGACAATGCCCTTTTCGACAACCCGTTTCGACAATGACCGTTTCGACAATATTTTTGAAAATTATCTCATTTAGCACAGTGTCAAAAAGGAATTACTTCCTTTCCCTAAGCATTTTCTGGCTCTGCAATAAAGGAAAAAATTATCATCAAAAAAGTTGTCCATTCGTAAATTGTTCTCAGTAAAATTCTTCAGTCTCTCACTCTCCCATGGATAAAGCATAATTTCTTTTTGTGAAAAAAACAAAAATGAATTGTGATAGTAGGAAAAGAATAAGAATCTGGGGATAAATTAGGTCCAAAAAACAACTAATTTTTAAATATAGGAAACCTCTTTCATCTTCGGAAAATGGCGAATGGATAATTTCTTACAATTAAGCCAATACGTAGGCTGAAAACCCCTTAACTTCTTTAGAATAACGAAGTGAAATCAAAGAGAGATAGGAATTTTTATTTTTATTTTAATTGGCATTGTGATAATATGAAATATTTTGAAAATATTGTCGAAACGGGCATTGTCGAAACGGTCATTGGCGAAACGGTCATTGTCGAAACATCCGGCCACCTTGGATTAATAATGGTGTCGAATCTAATAACAAGAGTTCGTATCGCTCGATCATTATTTACGTATGTCCTTCTGCTTAGTCCATGTTAAAGCCGCTTGTAGGGTCTAACTCATAGGTTTGAACTTGGTCTTGTGTAACTCGTTCTTCCTCTTTTAAAAGAAAATTTGAAAATTATGCCCATTTATTTCTTTTAATTTCCCTTAATTACTTTAAAGTGGAGGGTGCATATTTTGAAATTTACGACGCAATAAATTTTGTTTTTTATGCTTAATCAGAACCTTATAAGCGTGACGACCCTGATGAGTACCTGGGCATTATTGGTCCTACAAAGGTTATCAATAACGGCCTGATGATGGTTCCAACGATCGGCTGGAAATAATGGATCCTCACCATTATCTCTAATTATATACGTCTAAAGTTACTGATTACCTAGCTACCGCCTAAAATATTCAAAAACAGGGCGGGCCACAATTGGAGCTCGTGCAAATAAAATGTCAAAAGAACTCTCTACCTAATTTTTGAGGAAGAAAAGCGAGAACAGCTAATGAGCGTATATATTTACGAGTTTCTTTGTTTCCTTCATATTCACCGATTAGACCATGACTCTGAAAAATTAAATTAGGATATATGGCAACTTTAGTTTAAGCAACAATTTTACCTGCACATAACGGAGTACAGATTGAGATAAGTGAAAAAGACACATTCAAATCAAACAGACAACTTTCATGCAAAACAAATTAACAATGCCGAACGAATAATTTCAAATTTTGAATGTCCGATCAAATTACTTCGTAATTGATTTTTTTTTCCTACTAAATTTTCGCGCCCCTCCAGTGCTTGGAATGCGGACCAATACGGTGCTTCTTTGTTCCTTTTGCTCTTCTTCGGCGAGACTTCGGTCGTTGTAGTGGCAGTGTTCGACGAAGACGGAAAGCGGCATTCAAGCGCGACCACGCGCGACTCCAAACTCAGCAATCTCGTCAATTACGCGCTCTGCTTGGGACCTGCACTGTTATTGGTGTGTGTCACCAAACTCACGGTTTCCTGCCCCTAAGGAAGCCGCCGGTGCTGACGCCGGTGGTGCAGCGGTCACCGCTACAAACCCAGACGGGCTTTTCTTTAGCATACCTTAAAAAATAATATTAGGGAGGGCAAGTCAGAAAAGTCTGGTCCCCGTCAGGCATGTTGTTTTAATGGGAAACTTACTCTTCAATAGCGGCAAATTGGAATCTGAAGAAATGGCATTGGGCACTGCATCGAAATTGAGAACGCGTTTCAGATTCGTCCCTCGTCCCAAAAAAACGCTACCAGACATTTGCGGACGAAGCAAGAAAAATTAAAAGATAAAAAAAATCTGAAACAAAGCATGGCCTCCTCTATTAGTACTATGTACAATGTTTTTCTTGTTTTGTTTTTTTTAACTTTTTTCCTTGCTTCGTCAGCAAATGTCTGTCCGCAAATTTCTGTCTGCAAATGTTTGACAGCAAATGTCCGTCCGCAAATGTCCGCCCGCAATTCATTTCCTTCTAATTGATTACATAAACTATTTTTTTCCTAAATTATGTATTTTCTTTACCAAACTATGTTCATTAAAGAAATTAAATTTTGAAAATATTTAGCGCGTCAAATAAATTAAATGAGCAAGTAAAAGGTTATTATAAAATTCTTTTATCTGTTAATAGGCTCTATTGTAGGTTTTATCTTTTTTTCTTAGCCTCTACGGACTCAAAAAAACCTAACTTTTTTGGATTTCCTCAATTTTTTATAAATGCAATAAAAAGAAAAGGTAAATATGAATCATAGGTCCCAAACTCCCAAGTGCTCAATATTGGTCTGAATTGATTTAAAACGACCATTAACGATGAGAAAAATGCAAATGAGTGGCGGCTTTTTTGCCATTTTTAGGGTAAAAAATGCCGGTATTGAAGTGCCCAAATTCGTAAGAACCCACAAATCTCTATTAAAAACAGCACCTAAATTAGAGGCAGGCAGCATTTAACAACTTCACGCTAGAAATCGGACCGGTTGACTTCAAAAGCTGCAACTTCGAGTAAAAAAATGGTCAATTTTGAAGTTTTTTTTTACAAAAAATGATTTTCCTCTTTCAGAATATTTTTTTTTTATATTAATTAATTTGAAAATTCCGAAATTATATTTTTGTGAGTAAGTAATACAGTCCGTTCCATTATTCTTAATTATTTTCAAGAAAATCTGAACTCCAGTAGTTGCTCAATTTGGTCAAACTGCCCGCGGATATTCCGCATTTTTGTGAAAAATTTATTTGGCAAAAAAATAAAATAGTCGTTTCAACAAATATAAACATATGAAAAAAACTCAATCGAGTGCAAGTATATCAGAACAAAAAAGTTTCAAACCGAAAAGATGATTGAAAAATTATTCATTAAAATACCAAATTTACTCAAAAATAAGTATAAATTCAAAGTATTTTTAGGTGATGAAAAACACTTAATAAATTATTTCACAAAAAATTTATTTAATTTATATAATTCGAGAAATAAAGAAGATAACGCTCATTCAGAAAAGGTGATAGCAAAACATGCTTAAATATCAGAAAACTAAAAACGGCTATCATGTTATGAGAGATATTAAATCTTAATTTTAAACGATAATATAAATAACTATCACCCTACTTATACTTTACAGAGAAAGGATTAAAACAACAAAGTCAGAACAATAATTAATAATAAGCTCAATTCTTATGGAGATAATGGGTAATTATAAAAAAGTAGTTAATAATATTTTTTCATGATTCAAAGTCTAATTATACAAAAAACAATCTTTTTTTGCATTTGTTTTTAAAAGATGAGATTTTTATTTACATGTTTTTTTTTACTTATTTCGAGTTTTTATATATTTGCATATTTTGAAATTGTCTGCATATTTAGTATAGTTTTTGCCATTTTTTGAAAAAATTTTAAAGTTTTAGTGCATTAATAGGCTTTTTTCAAAAAAGTATAACCCTAAGAATGAAGATTTCTCAAAATTTGCCACTCAAAGTATAATTTTTTGTCTAAAATTTAATTACTTTTATAAATAAAATCTTTAAAATATTTTAATTATTTTGGCTTAAAGAAAAATATTATTATAATTTAATTTATTTAAAAATTTTTTGAAAAACATAAAAAAAAATTTGCTTAAGATAAAATATGAGCAGTGCCCTAATATAACGGAGATGGGTCTTTATTCTAAAACTATTAAAATGGGCGTTATTCAAAACCTCCAAAATAAAAATTTTTGTTTATAACTTTGCTTCAAAGTAGGGTTGATTGGTACCGGTACTTTCCACATAAACCGGTACCGGTACTTGACGGTACTGAAAAAGTCGGTATCGGTACCGGTACTGGGCTTTTTAACCGGTACCGGTACTAAACGGTACTTTTCTAACGCAAAATTTTTTCAAAAAAAGGACAACAAATTTTTAATTTTGGATAACTTAATATTAAAATTTGATAAATAATCACATCACTTGACGACGTTCCCAGATGAAACTTTTCAAAAGCCTCATTAAAAAGATTTCATTCAAAAAGCATAAAAAAAAAGCAGCAAAATTTCCATTTTTCCACTCACACAATAATTTTAATTTTCTCGTTTATTTTTCAGTAGTTTTTTAATTTTCAAAAATTTTTAGTATTGGCTGCGACGGTGCTGATAGACGCCACCAGGAAAATTTTGAAAATTTGGGTGGTTTTGCCTCATTGGCCTCTCAAAAAACCACAAAATGAGGCTAAAGCCTCACATCTGGGGTCATTACACTTATTTTCACATTGAAAAGTTGAGTAAATTATAAATTTAATAATAAATTTTTTAAACCAAAAAATTGAAGAGACAATTAAATTAGTTATTTCTTAACTTTTTTTAATAATGTATTACTAGATTTTTAAAAATAAATTTTAAATTTATCCAATGTTGTAGAAATTTTTAGTTAAGTTTTGAGAAAATCTAAGGCAAAGGGTGTCTGGCAGTGTAGATAGGCGCCGCCGGGATATTTTATAAATTTGGTGCTTTTTGATAACAGATTCAGCACAAAAATGACTTTTTGAGGATAATTTTCAAGAATGAAAGCGCCTCAATGGAAAAATTTAACTCTGTTTTTCGATCCAATCGGCTCGAAACGGGAACTGGTACACGAAAATAAACTAGGAATGACCAAACCGTGGCCAAATGTTCGTTTTGTAAGGCAATTTGTGCTAATTGTGTTTTCCATTTTGTGTTTCTTAAAAAAAATGCACAACCCCTTGATTTTTTTTTACAAATTTTGCCCGGTTTCAACACATTTTCGAGCCTTTTGTGTAGTTGCTCAGCCCTGAAAAATCTCTCTTTTTGTCCTTTCTTAAATTATTTTCGTTGTCTGTAATGTTTTCGCCCAGTAGTTTTGAAATTTTTTGCTCGAAAAAATTAGGCAATGTTGTGTCTGGGCTGTAGACCATTTAGCCAAATGGTCTACAGCCCAGACACAACACAAATGGTCTACAGCCCAGACACAACAGGCAACACATACTTTGAATGGACCAGTTTCGTTAATTTTTCTATAGCTCAATCCCCCTCAATTTAAAACGATAATTTGACTTTGTTCGACTTTGTTTAATTTAACTTTTCGGGCATAAAAAATAAACATCGTTTTTCACAGGTGCCCCTATTCTAATACAACCCACTGTAGTTACAAAACGCCATAATATTTTAAAAAGATAATTATGTTTTAAATTTTATTATTTATTCATTACAAATCACTTTTCGGACCACTCTATTTCGTTTGGATGCGAATGGAACCCGCAGGCCTGCCTCTTTCGTACCGGAAAGTTGGAACATACATGATTCTGTAATTACCGATAAAGGATTTAAGCTTTATTTGACGAATCAAAGACGAAGAGGAATTTCAAAGAAATCGAATTAGACCATACAAAATCGATCCAACTAAGACATTTGCAGAAACTCCGCGTTTTTAGAAAATGATAATGCAATTAAGACTGGTAGAGCAATTCGATCAACTTGTTCCAGACAGCGCGATGATCAAAGAATCATTCAACATTTGCATACAATATCGTTTCCGTTTAACAACAAAAGGAAAGACCACTGGATTGAATGAATTATTTTGATTCTTCTTTCATACATTAGTTGTTACTATTAGTAGATAAATTTTCACATTTAAAAAAGTTAACATAAAATTTAAACATGTGATAAAAGTTAACTATGCAGGTGCCAAAAAGTTGGCGAAAAATTAATATGTAAATATGGAGGCGCAAATGTGGACTTACCGAATTAACACCTATTTTTTGATTGTCAAAACTCAATTAAATAACAAACCAAAGCTAAAATAATTTTTAGACAACCTAGCATTAAATGAACAATGCCTGGCTTAAACATTGACACTACATATCGTCAAGGAGGCATTTAATGAGTATATAAATAAATCAGACAATAAAAAGCATAAGAGAAATTTAAAATGGAGATCTCCTTTTTGGTTGCTTATCCAATAAAAATAAGGAAAATGCAAAAATTTGAAAATCATAAATTATTGACAAATAAAATCAAAGATTTGAATAAAATGTTCACGCAAAATTCAGCGAAAAAAATTTCAATCATAACATCAGAAAATATTAAATGAGCATTCATATTATTAAATTACGAAATATTAGGTAATTTCTATTAAGGTTCTTCAGTTTTTTTATTCAAAAATTTTATTCGAAATAATTTATTTATTATCAATATTATTACAACCAACAAAAACATTTAAAAGGCAAAAAAGGCATAGGTAAATGATGATGTCGGAAATGATTAATTTTTTGAAATAAACTTATATTGAATAAAAGTTTACTTTAATAAATGTCTGTTGCCTTCTATTTCTTCTGGACGGTATGCCTGTTATAATTTTTTACCGAAGATTTGTCTTCCAGAATCACTCATGCATACTTTTTGCCAAAAAGGAAATTTTAGACTTATAAATTATGAATAAAAAATTGAGATTAAATAGATTCATTAAACTTAATGTCATTTAGCAATTCGAACGAACACACTAATTTTTCGAGCCCACTTAATGAGATTAAAGAAAGTTTTAAATTTAAAATAACTTTGCATATCATTTCTTTTTTTTAATTACAAAATTCTTTACTTTCTGACAGAATAGAAACACTCTCAACATTAAAGGAATAGTATTAAAAGGAAAAAAGATATAGTTAAATATACAAACAGAAATAAAATTAAATTCCTGAAAATATTGTACGATTTATACAAATTAAGGAAAAAGATCATTTAAGCTTAATTATTTTAATAAAAAATATTCATTAATCAAAAAACTAGTTAAAAATTAATTCAATAATTAAGAAAATTAAAAACAAATTTTAGCGAAAATGAAAGTATATGTATGCTCAGGGGTTAGCAAAAGAAATATACTGGAAGAAAACAGAGTTCATCAGCTTTTTAATTTCAAATTGTTTTTAACTTGTAAGAACTATTGATGATAATGTCGTCAAGGCATAGGCGGCGTAGAACAGGAGATGTCGTGAACCGTATTTAACCAAAAAAATTTTTATTTCATTTTTTGAAAGAAAAAAACTTTTTTAAACCAAATTAATTTAAAAATAAACAGAAAAATTAAATAAAAGTGATTTATAATATAATTGCAAACAAAAAAGTATGTTTTATGAAAATATCTTCAAACCTTCTGTCCGACTTCATTAGCATCTCAAGTATTTTAACGAAAATAAGATTAAAAAGAATTTGGATTATTATTTATAATTTAAATAAAAAATCGTAGTAAATTCTTTTATCATTTTAAACAGTTGAGGTGAGAATAATATTATAATTACCAATATATATAAGGGCCTAACGGAAAAGTTCTTGAAAATATCTTAAATTATTTATTTTATCAAAAAGAAATAAAAATTTATGATAAATTTTTGGCTTATTTATTTAATAAATTTTCTACTAAATGTAAAAAATTTTCCTATTCGAATTATTCGAAAAACTTACAATAACAAAAATATTTGTTTATCTAAAAAAATAAACAATATATTTAAAATTAATGAAAATCAGGAAGGAATGGAGAAAAAGACGCCGGCGTTTTAAACATTAAAACAAAATAAATTTAATTAATATTTTGCCATTTTGATTTTGCATTTTTTCTTTACAACGTAAGCTAAATTGTTTATGATAATTCTAGCCATTATCCCCGCCTTCTTTCCGCTCTTTTTTTTCTCCGCTTTGTGTTAAAAATCACTTCTCATATAGAAATTTACAATTTTTATGGCAACTTTTCTCCGACGTATAATAAATATTTTGCCACTGTGGTTTGTGAATGTTCTTGGGAAAATAAAATTAAGACTTAAATTCCTGTAATTTCGACCGTTTTCCTTCTTTCCATTTTTCTAGGTCAATTTCTAATTGAGTGACAATTTCAGTTATGCTCTATTTTTACAACCGAGACGTTGGCGGAGGACCGGAGCAAATTTGATCCGCTGTTAATTGATTTGGTGACTGCAACAGTTGAGCATTGGTTTTGCGCATTGTGAAGGATTGCCATCGGAAGAGGAGTGCGAAGGATTGACATAAGAAGTGAAGAGAATTTACGATTGGGACTCTCTGTTTTGGACACTTGGTCTGATTAAGGCGAGTTCGGAATTAAATTTTAAAGTCAATTGAAATTTTGGAAAAAATATATTAGCCGTCCAATCAGTTAGGGATAAATTTTTAATATTAGATTTCTATTTAATATTTATTTTTATTATTTAAACTGTTTTCTTATTGCATTTTTTATTGATTTTTTTTTATAATTTATTTATATCACTTTGCGCTCACAATTCGCACCCCAGAGTCATTTAAAAATAGTGCAATTATCAGTGTTAATTTAAATGTTTTTTATTTATATTTATTTTAGTTTTGCATAAGTATTTTTTTCTATTTTTGTGAAAAAATTTTTTTAAATATTTATTTTTATTTTAGTTTTATTTACCTTAAATCCTTCGTATAATTCTTGGTTACATAGCAGTTCGTAACTGTGCGTTTCTTCACTGACACTTTTAATTATAATGACTTTACAAGAAAAAATCGGCATTACAATTATGAATAGCTATTTGATATTTCTTTTAGTTTAAAAATGGAAACTAAATTTTTAGATTTCATTTTTGGTTTTCCGGGTCCGGGTTTGGAGTTAGTCGAAATGGATGTTAGATTCGTGATTAGCGACCCCGAAAACCCCATGAAACACGTTTTTAAAACAAAAAAAAAGTGTCAGTGAGGAACTGTACTGACACCGAATTCTTTCCTTTGCTACAAATTTTCAAAATTATTTTTATTCGTTATTTTTTTATTACTATTTTTATTCTAGTATTCGTGAAAATTATTATTTAAATTTTGGTTTTATTTTTAATTAAAATTTATTATATATTTTATTTTTTTGATTTTATTTTTTAATTAAAATTTATATTTCTTGTTCTTGCTAGCAAAATCAGGAAAGTTTTTTGTAAATGAACTTTTCTTAATAGAGTTTTCATTGCATTTAACTTTATATTTTAATAATGACTTTTTAAATATTTAAAATTGTTTTCAACGCTTTTATTTTTAAGAAAAATATTTTATTTTTCTTTATATTTTACTTATTTTAAAATTTTTTAACGCGGAACACTGTCTAGAAGAAAGGGAAGGGCTTTTATATATAATAACATTTTCCCTAATTTATTGTATTTTGGAAAATTAAAAAGGTAGATTTTTATGCTTATCTGCTCTTCATATATTAATTGAGGAATGCTAATTTTCATTTACACCACCATTGGAAGTTATATTTTTAAATATATTTGTTAATTTAATGCCTAAATAGTTTATCGCTTTATTCATCTTATTCTTTCATTATGATAAGTGGGATTTAATTACTCTTGTCTAGAGGCTCCATAACATTCAGATAATAATCATTACCTAATTTATAATTCTATTTGGGTTAAGGTAAGTCAATAGAATTATTTTTTTACCACTCGCGAAATCATTTTTTTGCTGAAATCGGTGTGTTCAGAATTTGTCAGACTATTTTATAATTTGTTTTAGATTAGAATTCTCTCAATTTTGAAAACATTTAACTTTTTTGTATGGAAGAAAATTTTTAATGAATTATCGTTATAATTATCATTTATTAATATTTTATTAAATTTTAAATATTTGACGATATTTTTCTTCAAATATGTTGAAAAGCATCGTTTAAGTCAATGTCGAAGGTGTATTTTTTTTGACAGTTACTATTAGTTTTATAATAAAATTTTAGAAAATATTGGGTGATATCTTTTTTCTTATATTATTAAAAGTTGCAGAATTTTTAAGGCAAAAATTTTTTTTTTTGCAATTACTCCATTTTTTCTATGTTTTTCATAATGGTTAGTCGAATTTTATTCATGATAAATAAAATATATAGAACAGATGAGAATTGACATTTTTGTCTTTTCGTTTCGGTACGAGAGTGCGCTCGCTTGTCAATTTGTAAGCATCATCCGGCACACACACAACTCCATCTCTCTCATTCGGGTGTTTTTTTCAAAGTAGATACATTTTGCTCGCTTTCAATTAAAATTGCATTATCAGTAACTTCAGCAAGGAATTCGGCCTTTCCCAATAAAATTATTGACAGTTGTCGTACTACCAAGACCAAGCATATTCGAATAAAAAATTCAGAGCTATCTCTATTTTATTCAAAAAGGCATAGAAAAAAAAGTACAATACAAAAGCTAGAATAATATTAAAAATGGCAAATAGAAATTATTCGATCGCTTCTAAACAAAAACAAAAAAACATTAAAAATGGGTTTCCACACCATTCTTAAATTAAGACGATTAAAAAATCATCAGAAAGAAAAACCAATAGTTTATTAAAAACTACAAATGGACTTTAAAGAAAACATAAAAATTAATGAAATAATTTTTCATTACGATTAAATGATGCTTTGCTTAAAAACAAAATATAAAGGGTTAAGGAAACGACCAATCACAAACTTCCCAGTCATTCTTAATTAAATAATAGCATATTTTATCGCTTTCATAACCGTTTAAGGGTTGATTTTTGATGTGGTCAAAGAAGGTTTTTTTTAAAATGAGGGTTCGGGATTTTGTGGAAAAAACTCAATATTGTCATTTTTGGCAGCAATCATTTAAAAACACACACACAAGTTTCCAAAATTTTTCTCCTGTGGCGCTTATCGGCTGCACCTGGCCTTCATCACATAGATTTCTAAAATCTATCTTGAAAATCCACAAAACTTTGACTTTGGTGCAAAAGTTTTTTGCTGTTGAATAAAATTTTAACGCGATCCGGAAATTATTTCATAGTTGAATCTTGCCCTTCTTTGACACCTTTCATAATTGTATATTTTGTTATATTTTCATCAAATGGTAGATTACAAGAGGAATGAAGAAATTCATTAATGGGAATAATATATATATTGTATTTATTTATATTCATTTGCTCCGCTATATCGAGAGCTTTAGAATAGAAAACGAAAACTAGAAGGTGGAAAAAGCGATCAGACGCGCTTTAGAAACTACTGCTAAAAGGTTCTTCCATTTGTTCGCGTTTAACTTCCAACTCAATATTTTCGCGCTCAGGAATATTTTTATGGTGTTTAGAGACCATAAGTGAATGAATGGAAACATTCTTAGGCGTTTTTTAGGCCTACTAAAAATTTCAGGCTTTTTAATTATTAATATTCTAAAGTCCTTTGGAAAGAAATTAAATTGAAACCTTCTGATTGGTTCAAAAAAAATACGTATTATTTAATTTCAACCAATAATTTTTTTTTCAATTTGTTACTTTATTTAGTCCAAAGGAGGTGGCGCACCCACGAAATATCGACTCCAAGAATGTCGGCTCAGCTATGAATCAACCAAAATCCAGAAAATGTCGATTCCTCTTTTTATAATATTCCCTATAAATTAATCGCCACAATTGTTCGAAATATCGTCTAATTGCGCCCTCGCCATGTTTTGTTGACACCACATTTTATTGACTCAGCAAAAAAAGATTTCACAAAGACCCTTTACAAATTTTAAAATCACCGAACAAGAACAACAATCCCGTACCCTTAATGCTAATAATTTTTACTCTATAATACTTTTATTACAAAAAAAATTTCGTACATCCAAGCCCAATTTGGCCAAACTTTCAAAAACCAGATTTCCCTCACAACCATTTTTTATGAATATGCGTTGAAACCAGGGTGGTCCTTTCACCTGGAATTTGTTACAATTTTGTGATCTTACCACTTTTTTGGAATTGCAACCATTTGCCACTAGTTTTGGGATTTTGTAAATTATTTAAACTTTTGACAAAATGTCAATTATATGTTTTTTGGAATATTTCTGATTTTTTTTTGCCTTTTAGCTCAGGGATCGTATCTGTCTTTTATTTCAAAGAACGTCCTTTATATTTGACTTTTATCCTTTGAAAATTTGAAGCGTCCTTTATTTCAAAAAAATCCTTTGAAAACGGCTTTTTGCCCATAAAAAATTAATTTTTGGCTTTATGTCTAAAAAAAATTCTCATTTTTTTTACAAGAAAGACACTGTGAAAAATATAACATTGAAAATTATATATTTTTTGAACGATTTTGACGCTACAAATTACGTGCAACCTTTTTGCCATCATTATTTCCCTTTGCCATTACCACTCACAAATCAGCTGTTACTTCGCCAATGCTTGGCCCGTAATTTTCACTCATTTCATTTACAATAGATTTTGTATTGTAATTTTTTTTTTCCTCTTTAATATTTATTCGTGCCTTCATTTTCTTATTTTATCTTTATTTGGGCATGCTTTTTATTAGTACGATCAGTTATAATTTTTTTTATTTCCTATTTTAAGTAAATAAAGAAATATTCGTGCATAGTTGAACCAAAATGTTATGATCAATAATTCCCTTACATAATATATTAGGGCAATCAAATAATTTTTAAAAACTAAAAATAATAATTGCCGAATTTAAATGAATATAAATAAAGTTTTCATTTACCCATGTTTCTCTGCAGTTATTTTACTTCAAAATTGGAATGATTTATTTTTTCTGTTTTGATTCATCTTTATAAAATCCAAAAATTTATACATTAATTTTATAATCAGCATTTTTGGGTTTGAATTTTCGCTTCTTGTTTTTGAAAATCGTATCTACATCCGAATTATCTACTGTTTGCATAATTTTGAAGGTCATAAATTAAAATAAATTTTTGTATTTTTTAGTAAAGGATGATGTTAAATATTTTATTACATTGAAAATTAATATTTTCTAATTATTTTTTTAAACTTTATTTTTTTATATTTTTTAACTCGGTACAAATTGCGTTTTGGGGATGCATGTACACCAAATTGTTATTCCCTCTTTGGTGACCATGAAATCGACTTCAGCCTCAGTGCCTTTGCAAGAGCGTAAATATCATTTTAATAAAAATTTTTAAGGTTAAAAATTAACCGGTTTTTGTCCGTAAGCACTGTGTTTAGTCGCGTTGAAGTTACATCTTACCTTCTATCGTAGCGACTTCACTTTTTGGGTTCGTTGTAACAAGATATGCATTGCCGACTTCGTCCATACAGTCATTGCAAATTTCACATATTGTATGACCAATTCGGTCATTAAATTTTAAATTTAACTTAGTTGCATAGGATGGAACACACAGACTGAATATCGAAGTTTCCCCATATGTCAGTTATTGAATTTTAGTGCAACCATATTTTTTTCTTGGTTTTTTAATAAATATAACACTAATGAGCAATCACTTTGCCGTTTCCAAATTATTTTTTATATGGCATTTCAAAATTCTTTGGTATTTTTTACTTTTGCTACTCATAATTTGATATGTTACAAAATTGAGATAACTGTTTCAGTTCTTTATCTGCTTCTTAATGTAACTTGGATACCTTTTTTCAATTCTTTATAAGCAAATTTTCTAGGATTTTATTCGTTTAATTTAATAATGCGAATTTTTGCCATTAAATTTCCGCTTCTTTTCAGAATTTCTTGACGATTGTAAATTGTTCCTGATTATATATTTCTTTAATCATTTTTCGGAAAAAGGCAATTTTTCTCTTTTATTGAACTGATAAATTTGGCAAGTACAAGAAATTTAATTGACAAAAGACCAATAATACTAGATCGTATTGAAAACGTTAAGAGCCATTTATTAAGAAACGTAAACTGTAACCAAATAAGCAACTATTAATCATTAAACAATCTACAGACTATCAAATTATCACAGAAATTTGAATTCTTTTTTGATAAAGGCAAGTTTTATTCTTTTAATAGATTTAAAGTTTGCCCAATTTGGAATAGTTGAATATTAATTATTTCAAAACCCATTTTATCTAACATAAATAAGAAATCATTATTTAAATGTGCCAAAATAACGGAAAATAATGCACTTTCTTTAATAAATTTATTAATTAAAATGGTATGTCTCTTTTTTATATTGATTAAATATTGTTTTTATTAAGAAACTTTTGTCGGCTTTTGAGTTTTTCTTATGAATTATAATAATAAATTTTGGTTTTTTTTACAATACACTTTGTTTTTTCGGCTAAAACTTTTTAAATTTTTTTAATGGAATAATATTCAACAAAGGGATTACCTAATGAATAGGGCCGAGATCTATATACCCTAAAAGCCACTTAATTATATACTAAATAACAAATTAGCGGATGTAAATTGCTAAAAATTTTATTATGAAATAACAAAATAAATAAAATATATTCTGTTTTTGTGACCAAAAATATTGCGGACGGACATTTGCTGATGGTTGGAAAATTTTTTTAAAAAAGACAACGAATAAAAAAATTTAAAACAAATCGTGGCATATTTTCCTAAATGTGTGTCTCGACCCAACCATGTAGACATAGACACCAGGGGTGGGATTTGGACTCGTACTCGTTACTCGTGATTACTCGTGATTTTTGAATACTCGTAACTCGTATTTTGCCACGAGTAACGAGTAATTTTATGCACTGGTAAGAATGGGGTTTTAGTAAAAAATTGCTTAGAAGAATTGGAGAATGGAAGCTTTGGAGGAAAAAATCATTATAAATTTATATTTTTTTAATTAATTATTCGAGTGGTAATTTGGTGTGGTGCTAGAAGTATTGCTTTCCATATCTTCTACTTGAGTTCAAATCCCTCGCACTTTTGACAATTTTCTTTTAAATTTCATTTTTTTTTTTTTTTAATTCCCGGCTGCGTCTATCGACACCGCCGGACACTTGTAAATTTTGCAAAAAAGAGGGGTACAATTTTAGAATTCTGAGGATTGGTAAATTTTTTCGGATTTCCCGTAACTAGAAGATTGGGATTATTTCGAATATTTTCTTGCATATTAATTTTAAAAATATGGTACTTTAATGTATTCTTTTTAAAATTTTCTTGGGCTTAATTATTTTTATCATTAATTTTTTCTTTCTTGATTAAAATATTTGTGCTTTATGCCAAAGTATAATTATTTGCATAATTTTGAAATCTATTTTTAGTTATTTTTGCTAAATAAACGTTTTATCTTGAACCAGAGCATCAGAAGGTGTCCACTTTCGTGTAAAGAGACTTTTATTTGTGAATTAATAATTTTTTAATGATAATAATTGCGTTATTTTTTTATTCCGTTTTTATTATGTTAACTATCGATTTTCCTGATTCGCTCTTTTTCATTCTCAGTGTAATTTTGCAAAAAAAGTTATATTTTTTGAATTATTGAAATTAATTAAGTGAATATTTGTAATTCATTGTATTTTAAGTTCAGCATTCATTGTTTCAATTTGGCTAAAATATTTTCTATTTAAATATATTCGGACGACCAATGATTCGTTCTCGACCAATTCGTTTTCATATTGATTCGTTTTTTGTCTATATAATTGCGTGTGAGTCCAGACAGTGACAAGTTAGACAGTCCTTATCCTTATAACACGTAAAAAACGAATCGATGTGAAAACGAATTGGTCGAGAACGAATCGAAGTTTTACCATATTCTACGATCGCAAACACAAACATATATATATAACGCTGCTTATAAATTATAAAAAAATTTCTGTAAATTTAGTTACTTTTGGATTTAAAATTTTTTCTTTCTTTTTCAATTAAGTAAATTAATTTAAATTCTTAATAGATGATTTATTGGTACCAATTTCAATGTTGTTTGTCCTTTTGAAATGCATTTTTAATTTCCGAAATAAATTTTTTTTCCTTTTATTAAATTTCCGTTGACTCAAAGTTTGATTCTATCGTAATAGGACTAAGTTTCTTAATTATGATGAAAAGATCAAATATTACTTTAAAAAAAGATTTTTCATAGCATTTTGAAAAAACAATTATCAAAATATAATATTTTTTTATTTAAATCTTTCTTTCTCGAGATTCTTCAAAAGATTTATTTTGCTTAAAATCTTATTTTTGACCATAACTTTTTTATACATTAATGCAAATCTGAAGTTTTGATATCATTCGAAAGCCATATATGATTAGAAGCTATGTAACCAGAAGCTAAGAGTTTAAAAATTCTCGAGAAAGTTTTAGGGTAAAGTTTAAAAGCCCTCGTTTTTTTTTTTTTTGCAAAAAATTGTAACTTTTGCAAGAGTTGTTTCATTACTTAGCTTATGCTTACTCATAGATTCGAAGTACAGGCGTTCATTGCACAATTACGTGAAATTCCTGTGAGAAATGTCATAAAATTGAAACATGGATTAATTAGATAGAGTCAATGTAAAAAAAAAAAGTTATTTTTTATCTAAGGAGGTTTTATATTTTGTAAAAATTTTTTTTTAGTTTTTTTTTGTACCCTTAAAGTGGGTGCGCCAGGAAAACCAAAGAAAAACCAGTTTTTTTGATATTTTTTTTTTAACCTTGTCGTTTAATTTGTTTGCTTTTGTGAGCTGATTATTTTACAACTTTATAAAAAAAAAAGATAAGAATTATTATAATTCTGCATGATAAGAATTGCAAAAAATTTTATAAAAAAAAGATAAGAATTATTATAATTCTGCATGATAAGAATTGCAATTTTTTTTAGAATTCGTAGTAAGAAGGCAATTAATTTATTCATTATTTGTCTGCATTTAATATGCAATCTTTTTTCCGGACCTATTTTGATATAAAATCAAGTGCTTAATAAAATGTATACCTCTAACAAAATTAAAGGTTCAAGTTTTTTTTTCACCAGTCCGATGGGCCAATCGAGCTTAAATTACACCAATTAGATCTATTTTCGAGAAGAGGTGAGGTGGGTGTATTCAATCTAAAATTTTGTTACTAAGGCTATATTATTTTAATTTCGAAAAAAGGAAGGGTCGGCGCTGTCGATATGCGCCGTCGATAAACGTTATAGTTTTTTTTTTTGGTAAGGCACAAAAATGACTGTTTTTTTGAGGATTTCAGATAATTATGCGTAAAAGGAGTCGCTTCAAAGAATTGAATATTTTGTTTTTTTAAATCATAGTAAGAAATAAAAGGAATTTAAAAAGCGATTCCTGCATTAATGACTAATCTTATGACTAATAAGGCTGCGGAGCGGCCCGCCAATGGCGAGCATGTTCAACCACTTTTTGTTAGTATTTGGGTTCGGGATTCGGAATTTTGTAAAACAAGGTCAGATTCGTGATCAGCGCCCCAAATTACCATATAATTTTGCAAATCCTTAAATGTCGGATCCTCAAATGTCGGTCTCAAAAGTCGGGATCCTCAAATGTCCGGTCCTCAAGTGTCGGGATCCACAAATGTTAATGCTCAAATGTCGCACCACGCAAAGAAGCTTTGCTTTATGCAATGATTGCCTTTGGTTCAATTTTTTGAAATAAATATTAGTATAAGTTTGCGACAAACAAAAGGTTTAATTGAAATAATTAAATAACTGTTAAAATTATCTTTATATATTTCTTATAAATTTGTTTTTCTTAATTTGTAATTTTGAATTTACCGCATTGCCTAACTATCTATGGCTATTTAAGATTTCACCACAATTTTCTCATTATTTTTTGAAGATATTTTCACTTGTTTTACTAGTTTAATTTTACAGTGAATTTTTTTTTTTTATTTAAATAGAGTAATTTTTTTACTTTTAAAAAGTAAAATTTTTGATAAAAAAAAAACAACAAATCATTGGTTTATCACGCCTGGCGAGTGTCGGTGACAAACTTCTTCATCGTGTTCGGCCCATTAAATAGCAAAAAATGATATGTGAGAAAAATTTCAATTTATTTATTTACCATTAAATTCGCACCTATGGTAAAAATATTATATTTTCTAATGCGTGAGAAATAAACTATATGATTAATTCATTAAAAATTATATTTCTTTATTTTTTATATATACCATTTGTTGTACCATGCTGTTCTATAATAAATGTCATTTATGATTTGTTTTTGTTATTATCGAATATTTTAACATGATTTCTTATTTCTTTAGATATTGTAGGACTTTGAGGTACTCATTTTGTTATATAAAAGCAATTTTTTAATTTAATCTCTCATTGATTTAATTATCTTATGAGTATTTCCTCACGAATTTGTTATATAAAAAAAAAATTTATTTCTCGGGATCAAGCCCTGAGGAACGTTACCCTGAATTGACTTATGAAACATTTAATTAAAATAAATCCTTTTATTGACTTAATAATTTTCGTTAACTCATTTTGTTTTATTAATTTTTTGTTAATTTATTCTTTTTGTTATTTCGTTTTTTTAATTTTATTTGTTTAAACAGTTATTTTTTGGGTATAAATGATAAATAATTTGAATGTTGATTAAATTATTATTTATTTAATTTAATATTTATTCTAATGAAGGATTAGTTATCTTTATTAAATTCGTCAGTTTAAAAAGTTATTATTTTCATTTCATAAATGGTAACTGTAATAGCTTTTTTTCCGTTAAATAAACACCTTTGGCGAAATTTAATATCTTCTTTAGGCGATTGAAACAAACCCAAGCAAGAAATATTATTAATCATATAATTTTCCGAAATTGAACTTCTTTTACCTCGCACATTGTTTTGCTCTCACCTTGTGTCTGTGGATTAATACAAAGAATATAGTTGATTTTGCGCACAATTCGCAATTAAGTGACAAAGATAAATCGATTAATATGCAATCTTTTATATTTCCTTTCGTTTTTCATATAAAAGAATTGCTGTGTCATGCTGTTTTTTAATAATTAGTGAATTAATTAATAATCAATTTTATTGGTTACTTCCATTGCTAAATTTAATAGGATTTTATTTCCTTTTAGTATTGTAGGAGACTTGGACTCATGTCCCTTTTTGCAGAATATTTTTAGGTAGTATTCGTGAATGGTTTAAAACTGCATTAATCCTCCTCTCTTTGAACTCTCCGTGTAACCGATTGCCCCAGGTGAAAAAGATAATGGCGTATAAATTAAGTCTATGTTCAAAATCGTATAAAATAAAAAATAAATCAAAAAATAGAATATAAATTTAAATCTTTTATTTTCTAAATAATTTTTAATTTAAGCATTTATTTATTTGTATATATTTAACTTATAAACAAGGCAATTTGTTAAAAAAAAAATTATTAAATGAATTGGTATTTCATTATTTTGTTAGAACTATAAAATTGGTATTTATTGATTACATTATGTTTTAAGTTCAAAATAAATTGGATTTTCCAATACTGGTTGATAAATTAGCAAAAACAGGGCAGTCAGAAATTTGCTCATTGTTCTAATTTTGTTGTATTCAAATTGAGCTGGATAAAGAACAACAAAGCACAAAAAGTTCGCCCCCTCCCACGTACCCGCGCATACCTTCCCCATTATTCATTTCAGCCGCCGTCCCCGCTCTCCCATTCCCTCCTCCCGTAAGTACATCTATGTAAATATCCTCCTTAATAGGCTAAAAGCTTTCGATTATTTCCCTCATCGAAAAAACGGTGCTAGGTCGAAGTGACAAAAGTGCAGATGTGGGCGAAGTGACAAAAGTGCAAAATATGCTGAATTTTCGAGTAAATCATGTCATGAATTTTCTCAGCAACCAAATTATGACATGATTTACTCGAAAATTCAGCATATTTTGCACTTTTGTCACTTCGCCTACATCTGCACTTTTGTCACTTCGACTCACCACGGAAAAAACAATCACTGACAGTCGAAGTTTCTTCCTTTCCCGTAGCCGATGCGCATCCCTCTCCAATTGCTTCCATTGAAGCCCCTTCCTTCATTTTTATTTTTTTACTTTACTCGTCCCTTCGTTCATTTTAATCTCAAAATTTGGGCTTGCTGCAATTCTCCACTAAAATTCATATCCCAATAACTTAATTGAAAGAGCCTTCTTTAGGGTTGTTTTTTTCGAAATCAGAAAACGACAAATCCCCGCCCCCCTGGTCTTCGGTGGCCGATTTTCGACCCCTCTGTTTTTGTGTGGGCTTTATTTTGAGTTGTGTTGCCTATAGATAATTATTTATTTCGAAGGATGGCACAAGCTAAAGCTCATGTTTTATGGTGATTTTTAATTATATTAATTTTATTGAAATTTGGTTAAACAAATATTCTGCTGTTATGTTTTTTTAATGCGAGTGTTATATTATTATTACCATAATGAGGTTATCCCGATTCCAAATAATACAAGAAATATTTTATTTGAATTACTTTAAAGCGAGCACTCACCTAAAAAATTTGTTAGAAGCATTTTTTGAATTTTTAACTACTAAATAAATATAATTCAATCAAAGTTTTTTTGACTTAAAAAATTATGTATTATTAATTTTTGGTTTATTATTTTTTAAGATAAAGCATTTTCATTAATATCGGTTGTTAGCATTTTGGAAATTGGGGCATTGGTAACAATTGGGTTGCACTTGAGGGTAACCCGTGGGTAATCCAAGCGCTTAACTCCTCTTTTTTGCAATAAAATTATGTTTATAATCGTAATTTGTTTTGAATAAAATGAGAAAATCAAAAGAAAACAACTCGCAGGACCTTGAGCAATTCTTTGCTTGCCGACAAGAAGCTATCGTGCAATGCTATGACTCTAATTATATTAAATAATTCAGGTATTTAATATATTTATAATTGTTCTAAATTTATTTTTCGCCTTATATATTTTTATGAAAAGCTAAAAGTTTGTTCAACTTATTGAATTTTTATGTTCACAAGTATGGACCTCAATATGGTTTTTTTTGTAGCCTTATACATAAATTGGTTTTTTAATTCATTAACTATTTACTAACATATTAGTTAATAATTATGCAAATTTTTGTTATAAATGCAAAATAAATACTTTTTGTTATTTGGTAAATAATTTAGATTATGTTATTATTGCATAAATTATTCATCTTAATTTTGAGTATAAAAGGGAAATAATTGATAATAGATTTTTGCTAATTATGAAAGTTTAGGGCAGTTCTTAGTTTCTCAAAATTTTTTTGTTTGAGATTGTTTTTCAACATTGACAGTTGCATTATTTTATCATTGAAAATTTCATTCTATTCTTAAATATGTTGTTAATCGTCATATATGTATATAAATAAATACTGATAATTGTATTTGTGTAAAGAATTATTCGTGTTTTTTCAAAAGCTTTTGGCTATATTTCATGCCCATTGCTTCCAAATTTAAGTGATACCGTTGAAAATCGAAAGTAACTAGCATTTGCGATCCGGGACGCACAATCACAATCGTTTCTTCCTATTCACGTCGATAAGCATGAGAAAACGCATTTTCATGTAAGACCAGTGACCATTTCTGCATTAGTGTATTTTAATCCCAAAAATAAATTAGGGAATGGGGCTAAAATTTTATTCCATAAATATAAATAAATTTATTTAACTCGGTTTCAATATTTATTTTGGCATATTCACTTTAAAACGGAATATTAATTTAACTATTTTTCTTAAGTTATTTTTCTTTGAGTCTACTTTAATTAAATATCTTCATAAGTGAGCAATGAATCATACGTTAAATTGGTGTTCAATTTGATTGAGAATTATTTAAACCTTGAACCCAATATGTTATTATTTACAATGTTTGAGAGTGAAATTAAATAATAATTGTTAAATAAAGCAAAAAAGGAAAAAGATGACTTTCCAGAAAATATAAGAAATAAGTTTTTTTTTGATGGCAGTGGTAGTGGAAGCGAGTTTGAGTTTTTGGCCGTCAATGCTTCGGTCAGCTTAAATTTTCTACTGTGGTAATAGATTGACTTTGGACCAATATAAATCTCAAAAAGATAAAAATTTTCGCATCTTTTTTCACCATAAATAATTGATTTTTTATTTTTTAATAAAAATTTAGTTATTTTTTCGAATTAAAATATTAATTTAAATATTTTTTTACCGCGCAGTAATAAACATTATTTTGATAATCGAAATCTTTTTTTCACTTTTAGTTGGTTTAACTTTTTGTTTAGTTACATAATAATCTAAGATAAGATTACACATTATATAGAAGCCTCAAATCGCAGGCAAAAGGCTCATTTTTTAAAGTTTTTTTCTAATTTTAAACATTCAGAAAAATTCCCGGAATTTCCAAAAATAAACCAAAAGCTTAAAATATAAAAAAGCCTAATCCTCATCGTAAAATCAAAAGATCAAAAAAACAAATTATACTTTGGTATGATACATTTAATCTAAGATTGACCAAATCTATGAGTTTCGTAAATCCGCCATATTTTGCAGATTTTCCGAACATAACTCATCCTAACTTTGCTCAAAAGCAACCAAATTAAATAATCCGTGTATCATCCGAAAGCTATTGGATAACTCTATTTATCTACTAAATTTCAAAAAGTTTCAGTAAGTTTTAAGAAAAATATAACTAAAATATTTTAGTCAAAAAATAAATAAAAAAGCAATGGTGGCGCATTTAACTAACTCGCCAGCACCGATTCGGATCATTTTTTTGTGGGTTTTGGTAACATTTGAGTAGACCTACACGAATTAGAGCTGCACAAACCGTTACGTTTCGAGTTTTGCGAATTTCGTGCTTTTTTGGGCGTTTTGTGTTTCATTTCGTTTCGTAAAATTTCATCAGTTTCGTTTCGAGTTTCGTTTTGTCTTTGGAGTAAATTTACATGAAACGAAAACACACCCCCTAAAGATGGAATTTTTTAGAAAAACCTTCAAAAGTGGCCATTTAGGCTAGATTCCGTTAACAAATTATGTCCGATTTCGTTTCGTGTTTTGTTACGTTGCTCCTAAATTTTTTTTGTTTCATTTCGTTTCGTAATTTTTTTCTTCTTATTTCGTGCAGCTCAGCTGCTAATAGATAAGACGAGAGTTTGCTTTTATTTTTAACATTTTCTCTCCATTGGACACATGGCAATTTGAGAATTAGCTCAAAGAAAAATCAAACTTGACATTGGATCAGTGAAAATATTGCCATTTCCGCAAAAACCTCATTGATATTAAATTATGGTTTTTTTTGAACTTTTTTTACGGTTTGACCAATTCCGATGCCATTGCCTTTCTCCAATCCATTGGTCAACTTTTGGAGTCGAATGTCTTTTTGAAATTACACATTAAGGGGAGGAGTCTGATTGGAATAGTTTGCCATTTCCGTTTGGCCTCTGCTGAATGTGTCACATTCATCATCAAAATCATTTTGACCATCCTTCTGTTTTTCATCGTTTCCACAGTTACACTTCACCCTCCATTCTCTGTCACTGCTCCAATCTGTGAATAATCAGTTTCTTTTTGGAATTTGAAACAACTTTTCTATAATAAATTCATAGAAAATTTTATTTTCTAAGCGGCGCTTACGTCACCGCGGACATTCAAACCATTTAAATTTTTTTTCTATTTAGACTCATAAATTTAGTTTTAAGGGAAACTGTTTTCCCGAAACCGCCTAACGGCACCGCCGGCAACCCTGCAATAAAAGTGGACCATAAATTGAACATTTTTAAAATGCTCTTTCAGTTGAAAAACACGGTAATTTTGTTGAAGTGCAAGCCAAAAAAGCTAAAATTAAAAAAAATTAATCTGTCCAAAATCTTTTTTTATGACTAGTCTGGTTTTTATGCAAAAAATTCTAATACGGACTCTTTTTTTTATACCTTTTAAGTTAAAAAAAAATATATATCAATTCTTTATGGTTCGATTTTTATTCTATAATATGTTATTTCATTGCCAGAGTTCCATACCTGCAAAGGGTTCGTTATTTAGTACAAGTAATTTATAATTTTATCTTTTTTTTTGTGATGCTTTTTCTTTATTAGTTTTAAAATTACCAATGGACTGTTAAATATTTTGTATTTTTGGGTTTAGTTAGTTTTTCCAATAACCTTTTAACTTGCACAAAGGGTTAACGGACATTTGCGCCCCAATGCCCAGAGGAAATCTCAAAACCAACTAAACTTAAGATTTTTAGTATCATTCAAATGCCCTAAATGTGTTCAATTATATAGCAAAAATAAAAAAAAATTAGTTAACTTACAAAAAATTATCACCTAAAAAACACGAAAATCTGCAAAATCGAGATTTTTTTTAATCTTTTTATCATAATTTTTTCAAAATAAAACCAATTTTTTTGGTTTTTGGTATACCAATAGAGTACATCGAGTACTATTGAAAGATACTAAAAAATCTAAGTTTAGTTGGTTCTGAGACTTATGCTTTGTCCCGGGGCGCAAATGAGATAAACTTTTATGTTTTTTGCGATCATTTGTCTTTAATAGTTTTAAGATTACCAATGATGATTTTTTATTAAGGCTTTTTATTAGAACGAATTCAATACATACTGTTAAATATTCTTTTATTTTTGGGTTTAGTTATTTTTCCCAATAACTTTTTAACTGGCACAAAGATAAATTGTTTAGCATTTAACGCGCCACCATAAAAAATGTATACTTCTCTTGAGTTGATTTAATAAATACCAACATTTTTACAATAATTTTCATCGAATATTCCGCTTATTATTCGTTAGGACGCATGGAATTTATTATTCTTTTATTGTTTTGTGCACCATTTCATGATTATTATTTGTTTCAATTTTTATCCTAATAATATCAGATCAAGAGCATGGAAATAAATCTGTTTTTTTATCTTATATTTCATTTATCTTCCCCAAAATTTCCTTATGCAATGCTGGAATTATTTTGATAATAATTTCTTATTGGGCTGAATCATATTCCTTTTTTAGCGTTATTTTGTAATAAAATAATTTATAATTTCTTTATTTAAAGTTTGTAATTTTTTTTGGTATTTGTATATCAGCTGTACCAGATTTTCGTTCAAATGATTATGCAAAATCGGCAAACATCCGTACTTAGGCAATAAAACGCGGGATTTGGGCGCATTCATAAAAGTTAATAATTTAAAAAATATTTAAAGATTTTTTGTTCATTGGTTTAATATATAATACATATTAGATGAATACAATTTGAGAAATTCTTTTTAAGGAATTTTTTTTTCAGAATTTGTTGTTCTTAATTTTTTTTTTTTGATTAATAAAGAATTTTTTTTATTGTTTCTTTTAAATTTTTTTATTTAATTGAAATGCTATGTTACAATAGGAATATTTTTTTAAATTTTGTTTTGTTCTGAAAAAGGTTATTACTAATTTAGTTGAAAATTCAGTAAATTTTGCAGTTTTAAGAAACGCGCCAGCATCATGAAAGATTAAAAAGGAGGCAGTCGCATCATAAGACTAATTACACCAATATTTTTTGCCACCCTCGGTTTTCAGTCTTTGTCCAACATTTATATAAAATACAAAAATTTTAATATATCTTATTTAAATTATTTACTCATTAATTTTATTGAATTGCTTCAAAGATTGCTGTAACTGATTATTTAAATACTAATTATTTTATTGCGTTTTTCTAACTCTGGGTTTCTGTTTTAAAAATTTTTTTTTATTCCTGTTTTTTAAAAATAATACTTCTACTTTAGTGAAAAAATTATTTGTCCCCAAATCTTTAATTATATTTTAAAAATTTTATTTTGGACAATATTATACTATATAAGCACTTTTAAAGTTAATAAAAACTTGATCGTTTAATTTCTTAACGAAAGTTTGGCATATAATTTATGCTCATTAATATTTATATTGAGATTTTCTCTGAGCTCAAATAAATAAATTTTTTATGAAAAGAACTCAAGCCATTTAAAGTCAATTATTTCATTGCCCATTGATTGGCATCCCAAGATACGATCATCTTCGACTGCTTAAATTTTGTTGAATTGGTTTTTTAATAAATTGTTTTAAATATTTTATTTATTCTTAAATAAAAAAAACCCATGATTATTACACCATGTAAGCAGATGCTTTGTATGTCTGGGTTTTTATAATAGGCTTAATGCTTTCAAAGTTATTTGTTTATGAAATACGAATTTCTGCTTCAATGGCATGAAAATTTTAATCATTTATGTGATTTGATTATTTTTCTTAATTTAAATTTTTTCGAATTTAGTTATAATTTTTTTAAAATACAAATAAAGATTTTATTATGTTTAAACTAAGATTTTTTTTTCATTTTTTATAATTGACCTCAAGCGAATATTTTGAATCCTTCCTGATTATTTAAAAAAATTTTTTCCATAAACAAGAAATCACTATGAATTATAACAATACTTTTGTGATATTTCGAAAAAACAATTTTAAAAATTTGAAATTTCCTGCAACTAACCATTTCGAGTGACCAAAATCATGATTTATTAAATTTAAAGCATTTAATTAATTAGGTAAATCATTTTTACTTTGGAATTCATTTTTTAAATAGTTTTCAAATAAGTTTTGAAAAAAATAAATAAAAATGAATAAAAGGTCAAAGAAACAACGAATTGCTTTTTCTTTTAAAAGAATGTTTTTGAGGAAAAATAGCTCAACAATATGCTCTCAGTTGCCGAAGCACCCTCCAAAATGACAATCTCACGCGCAATTCTAAATAAATGTTAAATTAGCGATAAAAATATAGACTATTAATCCATGTGATCTTGGCATTCTTTCATTCCATTTGGGTTTAAAAATTTTTTTTATATAATTCTTAACATTTTGAGCGAAGCACAGTTTTGAGGAAATCAACTGAAAAACTATAAAGAATGAGGAAGAATGGGTGGTAAGAGGGGGGCAAAGGTCAATCAATAAGAAAAGTAATGTGAGAGCGAAGACACTGCAAAATTGGCGATGGTAAATGAGGATGAGACAAGTGGTTTATTAGAAACGGTGTTTTCTCAATTTTTTTTTTTAACTGGCCCACCTAATTACCTTAGAAATTTTTGGCGGTGGTTCAATATAGGGGAAATAGCGAGATTAAATTGTCAAAATTATCGTTGTAGCAAATATATTTAATCGTTATGCATAAAGTTCCTAATTTCGTAAAATAAAAAATATATTAATTTTAAAATTAAAATTAAAAAAATAATAATAATTGTAATAAAATAAATTTCTTAAAATTTTAAGAAACAAACATTTGAGTATATAATGCAAAAAGGACAAATGCGCTTGCAAATACAGAGTGCGAATAGAAAAATTTCTGAATTAAGTTTAATAAAAATTCATATCAAAATTTAATTTAAAGCAAAAAAAAATTAAAATTAATAAATATGGAAAAATTAGCAAAAAAAAAACCGTTATTAAATTAAACCATTAGAAAAAACACCTTCTCACCAAATTTGCGGACGGAAAAATGCGGACGGAAATTGTGGGTTTCTATTAAAAATTGTGTTAAATAACATTGTGTTTCGGCCCATTTCCGTAGACAAACAATAATAAGAAAGCAACTCCAAAAAAACGCACACAGCTTAAAAACCATTTCGGAATATCGATTTTATGCATTTTCTCAGCCCCATTGATCAATCCATTTGATGCTATTCGATACTGAATAAAACACAAATTTTGAATTATTTGGTCCGGCGTCGGGTTAGCATTGAATCCAAATTGAGTAATTAGTCTACGAATTGCTTCATCATTCCGGACATAATTACGCGACGTGGCCTCATATTAAGCGAGACCACTGAATCAAGCTCTTAAGTCCGATCATTGGCTATGCATTCTTTTTACTTCATTACAAGAACCAACCTAGGGGTATTAATTTTTCGGTTATAATATATTCATTAAGTTTTATTCATTAATAAATCTTTTAAGATTAACCGATATTCAGTTAGAAAGGGTATGTCAGACAACACATGCATGGCTCGAAATTGGACTTGTACAACAAAAAAATATGTTAGATATTAGTTATGTAAGTATAAAATCAACAAATCATAAAATGGATTAGAACACTAAGACGAAAAAAAAGCCATTTGAGTGATAACAAAAATGCAAAATTATAATACAGGAATAAAATAAACATGCAAAATTTTTTACAATAATGAGGGGGAAAATCAATTATTATGTAGAAAAAGCAAGCCCACTTTTCGGACAAATCTAAATGCTTTACTTTAACGATGCAAAGAAATTCTAGGTAAAAAAATAAATTAACCTCAAAATAAGATTTTTACTAAAAACTGAAAGAAATTAAAAAAACGACGAAATGAAAAAAATGAAAATATATTAAAGGTACCTAATGCTTTATTAATTTATATATGATCGCTAAAACGTCGAGAGAGGTGGTAAGCAGCATGGCTGCTTACCGAGAACGACTTCGCGAGGTAGAAGTCCCTCGCCGTGAAACGATAGCAGACCTGGGATAGAATTCATTTACAAATCGATAAATTGGCGGCAATTTTAAATGTTAACTTTTCGCCCAGCTGAACGGTACAGCAAATCCAAACACGTTAGATGAATCTTCGACAACCGGGAAAGGAAGAGGAGAAAATGCCAAAAAATAAAGATTAGTAGACGTGAGTACCAAAACCCATCAAATCAAGGAAACATCGAACTGCAGCTCCAAAGAATGGAATAAATTAATTTAAAATAAATTATAAATTGGTTTGGCATTTCTGCACATTTCAACCATATTTCACAAGTGATAAACAATACCTCTAGTGGCTTATCTTAACCCAAATAAAAAAATGTCTCTTAAATTAATTTCTAGTAAAAAAATAATACAAGAATTTACGCACAAATGTGAAAAACAACTAAAATCAAACAGGGTGTCAAGCAGTGATGGAACCAATGGAACAGATGGGCCACAAAAAGAGTAATTAAGTTTCCGTATCATGAAAATACAATTAATTAACAATTTCAATCTAAAAAGGGCGTTTCAACGAATTTTCAAAAATAATTATCTTCATTTAAAGGTTGAGAGGGGGCGCCCTTCTCTTTTTTCTAGAGGGGGTGTCACGTTAAAGAATTTTGAAAAAGGCTTACATAATGCTATAATTAATGATATTATTAATAAAAATATTTTTAAAAATTCAGGAACTGAATATAAAACTAAAAGTCTTATCATAAAAAATTATTTAACTATAATGTTTGAATCAAGTGAAAAGTGCATAAAAAATAAGGTGCAATGTCGTTACTCAAAAACCATCCAAATAAAAAAAATTGTTTATACCTTTTCTTCAAAGCAATTAAATTTTTTAGATCTTGATTAATATCGATAGCCCTAAGATTTCTATATTGGTATGCAAAGTTTTAGAAAATTTAATTTAAAAAAGTTATGACCAAAAGAACACAAAACCATTTTTTCAAATATTTTTCGTTCTAAGCTCTTTTAATTAAGTGGAAGTTTTGAAAATTTCAAGGCTAATACAAAATAGTTAGGGTTATCAAATGATATTAAGAATTAAATAATTATTAGAGTTGGAGTTAATTTTGTTGTTTTTTTGTGTATAATAAATAGATCAGCAAATTGAAACACTTTTAAATCTGGGCAAAAGAATAAAATAAAAAGCATTAACCAAAAGAGAAACAAAATTAAAATGAAAACCTACTAAAAACAAAAACTAAAACCGAAACCCAAACCAATAAACCTCAAAACAAATGAAATCAAACCATGACCCAACCTTAAACAAAAACAAAAACGGAAAACAAAATTCAAAACTAGACCCAGACCTCCAAACCAAATAAAACCCCAAACCAAAAAAAAAAACAAAATTTGATAAACTAATCGAAAACGAAGGAATTATAGAAAAAGATTCTCAAGTTAATAAATGCCCTTTAATAAATAATTAAAAAAATAAAATACCTTATATTTTAAGAGGTAATAAAAAATTTTAAAAAGCCTACAAATAAAATAATAAAATGAAATTGCAATTTCAATATCAAAATGCTTATTAAAAGTATTTCTTATTGCATCATCTACAGAATAATTTATTTCTAGAAAAGAGGAACAGCTCCTAATATAAATCAAAAGACAGTAATTGATATTGATGCCAGCAGATTTCTTCTAGACGAGGTTATGTCAACGAATAGATAGCAAATATCTAAAGTAGATTGTTTTAAAAAGAATACCTTACTGAAATTTTCCTATCATCGTTCAAGGATTCAGGTTGTCAGCATTCGGCTTGCCTTTCTTTAAAAATTATTTATTTTTTCGCCAATGAACCATTATTTGTGTTAATAATTTTCAGCGCGACCTATGCGATGGCATGTTGATATAAAAAGTCGAATAGGATGTCTTTAAATTTTTTGATATAGCTTAGCAAATTCAAGCATTTATTGATTCTTAAGCATAAAATACATGATGAAAAATAAAAATAATTCAACCCTATTTTTAAATCTGGAACTGGAAAGTAGGCAAAATCATAGAGTGAGCAATCCATTTAACGGTCCTGATGCTTCTAGCATGAATTAAAAATGCATAAGAGAGTAAAATATATCAAAATCGAACTCCAATTTTTATTCGTAATCCTTCTAGGTTAATGCGAGCCTAAATCTAAAAAAAAAATTTTCAAATATACAAAACGAACCATCTAATCAAGATTAAGTTATCATCCAACTTTTTCTCCTTAAAAGCATTTTAATTAAAATTTACAACTAATATACTTGCATTAATGCAATGCTATAAATTTTCCTTTCTATCCTAATGGAATGCATAATTATTTTGTTATTTCATTCCAATTAAAATACATGAATCGAACCTTTTAATAATGAAAAATTAAGTGTATGGTAAAGGAGGATGAAAAGGGGAAAACAAAAAAATCAAAATTCGAAAAGTAGAACCCTGAACCCGACCAAATTCAAACATAAAGTTAAAATTAATTATTTCTTACCTCAATTCATATTTAGGCTAAAATTTTAGATTTTGTTTTTTGCTTTTTTCTTTTTAGATTTTATATCTATACAAAATTTCTCATTGTTGCCTGCTGGGCGGCTAAATTCTGCTTCTTTGGGAACGAACTACTTATGCGTCAACAATGTTTCATTATGACTTTAGTAATTCGCATTGATTTAAATGAATATTTTAATTATTATCAATTTACGCCTTATTTTAATCTTATTTTACTTGAACACTCATTTCTTAAAGTAAATGAACATGCATTAAAATTATTTATATTTAATTTATTTTCTTTAATTCATTTCAAAATGGTTTAGTATTTATTTAGTTTTTTTTTTTAATTTAATAAACATAACCCCTTCTATCTTCTGAAAAAAACAGAAAATTACAAATAAAATTATAAAATCTTCAAAAAAAGAAAAAAAAAAATGCGAAGCTTAAAATAGAAGATATTAATTTCGTATTTAGATAGCTGAATATTGTGTGCGTTTGTAATTCATAAATAAAATGAAGGAGATACAATTGAATTTCTCGTAATTCATGATTGTATGTAATTCTACAAAAATATTTCACTTGACTTAGCCTTTTCGGAATCGCATGGAATTTTTAAAATGTCACTTTAACATAAGGCTTTTATCTATGCAAATCGCGAATTTTCTATATTTTATCTAAGCTAAAGTTCGAAATTTTTGTTCTACGCAAAAAATAATTACAAAAATCAAAATTCTGAAACTAAAATTAATAGGTTATAACCTAGCCAACTTGTTAAGTTTGAGTCCCGGTCTAAAACCCGAAATAAAATAGTTGAGAATAATGCAAAATTCTGAAAATTTATAAGTGCAAGAAATAATTCCTAAGTAAATATATACAAAATTTCATGCAATTCTGAAAAGGTTAGGCCAAGTTATAAAAACACGCCAGAAAAAATAAGGGTGAACTTAGTACCGGTGAGATCAACTCTACTTAAAAACCCAAAAAAAGTTTATCTCGTAAAAGATGAACTTCTAGTGCGACTAGAATACGGCTGATGTATTATTATTTTTAAGGTGATTTCACACGATTATTTCAATTATGCGCAATTTTTTATTCAAACGATTATTCTCAATTTGCAAGGCAAATTTATTAAAATTAATCTATCAAAACGATAGAGAAACAAATTGAAACAAACAAGAAAATAATTGGAGAAATTTGGTATTACTGAACTAACAAGCAAAAGTTTAATCACTCATGTATTTAACGCCAATTATTCATGAATCAAAATAGCGAGATAATATCATCACGCCCAATAATATATAATTAAGTGTATTTAGGAGAATCAATGAAAATTGAGCACTGAACAGACAAACTGAAAAACGAAACAAAATAATAATTGCACGGTTAAATTTTATTCTCAATAGAACAAACAAAAAAATTTCTCAGAAATAAAAAGGAAAATAAATTTGTTCAGTTATAAAATGATCAACAATATAATCTAAATATAATTAATTATTTTGGACTAGGCAACGAATTATTCAAACCTTCATAAAAGCCAAGAATTATGATAAAGAATTTATATTTGAATAAAGTTATTGAAAAGGCATCATTTTATCCTTAATACGGCGTTCCAATTTTGGCTCCCAGTTATAAAATTAATTCCACTTTTGTCTTGGATTATTCTAGATTTTTTTTTCTTGGAAATAAATTTTTACCTTGAAAATACATTTTTTCAAATTTTTCTTTGTTCATTAGTTTTGTTCAGCTTTTAAGCATATAAAAAACAACCAATACTCAAGAGCATGACAGGAGCCATTTTAGGTTGAATATTAAAAAATATGCGAACTTAAAAACAATCTTAAATGTTAAGACTTTCGCTGTCTGAAGAGATTTAAAAAAAAAAATTACTTAATTAATTTTAATGATAAAAGGTATTATTTGCTCGTTCTTTCGGAATCATGTGTTTAATTTAAAAGGTTTGGTGCTAGCGCGTTTCTTAAATACTGCCACCCCATAAAACGGCCGCCATGCGCGTTTTTTAAAACTGCGATTTAGCAAAAAAAAAAATTAAACAGAAATTTACTTCATTGTTTATTAAATTTTTTTGAATCTTTGAATCGACATATTGATTCATTTAGAAAAATAAATTGTACACCAAAAAGATGAACTGTACAGCATAAGGCATAACAAATTCTAACATACGATATGTATGCTACGTTCTTAAATTATAAATTGAAGAATTTTTTTGTTTTTTTTACTTCACATGGACTAATTAAGCTAAAATAACGACCACACATACATACCTTTATTAATAAAAAAACAGAAAGTATAGAAGAAGAAAAAATTTAAAGAATTTTTTCCAGAAAACTTTCCCAAATTTAATGTTCAATAATTATAATTCAAACTTGAAATACTAATAACAGGGAATTTTGTGAATTCTTTCTGCCCATCTTAGCGTTTTTTCAAAAAAAAACAAATTACAGCCTCTTAGTGAAAAAAAGAAGTAATTCTCTAATAAAAGATTTTGTTTAAGAAGAAACAAAAGATTTATTATTAAAAAATAACGAAAGAATTTTTTTTTTTCATTAATAAGCCAAAATAGGTCAGCTGACATTTTATAGATTTCTGATTGTTTAACATTTTAATTTGATTGACTCATTTAGCTCAGCTTGGTATTCATCAAATTAAATTAAACAATAGGTTCTGCAAAAATTTTTATTAAAAAAAATTTTCAAATTACAATTAATAAGGCTAATTATTATTCAATAAACTGAAGTGAAGTTTTTTTCAATTTTTTTCTTCTAACTACCGTATTTTTCTAAAAAAGCACCCCTAGTTGAAACATCCCTTCGAGAGAGATTATAAAAGCAGCGGTGCGTCTCTTAGAGAAAATACGATAATTGAATTTAAATGTGAAGGAATTTCTTGGTTATCCTTTTGTAACAAGATCTTTAACCAAAAAATTCAAAAACATTGAGAAGAAGCAGCCTTTTAAATATTTTAAGCTTCAATAAAGGGGAAATTACGGTAAAGCATTATTTGAAACTCAAAATTCGTTTTATCCTTAATAAAAACCTTAATTATGAATTCCAAAAATTTGCTAATTTTTAGCAAGATAATATATCCGATTGTTGAAATTGATGTTATTTTGCAATAGAAAGCAACTTGTCTAGTATTCTAAAAAATAAAAGTCAATGATCAAAAAAAAATTATTTTATTTTGGGGCATAAAAAGTAATTTTTATTAAAAAAAATTGCCACTTTGAAAAAACTAGGGGTGAGAAGGTGAGGGAATTGATGAAAATACTTCAATGGTCAAATTACCCTCACATGTCCCAGCAAAAATTTCCTATCCTTTCAAATAAGAATAAAAAAGATAGAAAATATGTGCATTAGGAGGAATAGGTATTTAAAATATTGTTAAAAATGAGAAAAAATTAATATAAATAAGCAAAACTATGTTCTTCTTTTCGAAAAGTGCATTTAAAAAAATACATATATATTAATTTTAAAATAATTTTTGATAACAATAAGAACTAAACGCGCTAAGAAAGAAACGCTTATTTATGTACAATAAACAGAAGATTTAATAAAAAAATAAAATAAAAATAATGCAATATTATCTAATAGTTTTCGCAAATGGGGCTGGTTTTCAGGTGCGGGTGCAGAAAACTCGTAAATACCAAACTTTCGTGTGAATTTAATTTAATTTTTTAAAATAAAAAGATATTGCCTTAGAATAATGGCTTGTGCAAGATAAAAACCTGAATGAGCAAGAATAAATATAGTTCAAAAATATTACGCATTTAACTCTATTTAAAAATAATACATAAATATTTAAAGCATTTTATAAATAGAATATTTTATTATATAAATCTCTTCTTTTATGCAGGAAATAAATCAATAGGTTGAGTCATTTTTTCTTTAAATGAACCCTTAAACTCCGAAAGGATTCAAGGAAAAGTATAATTCTTCCGCACATCAAATAAGTTAAGTCTTTAACAAATATAAATACATAAGTTAAATCGTTTTGACTCAATTTGAAATATATTCAATTTAAAAATATGTAATTATTAATCGAATAAAAATTATTAAAAAAATAACGAATAGCGTAAAATGAATGCGGACAATAGTGATTTATCGGATCAAATAGTGATTTACCGGACCAAGATAAACGCTGGATTAGCAAATTAAAAATAATAAATCCTAAATGCAAAGAAATTTATGAACAGATCAATTTTATTATATATTTTATTAAATATTGACACTGATATTTAAAAGAACTAATTATGCTTAAATGATGCATCACTAATATCATCATGAGGATTTGTTTAAACACCGAATAAGCTAAAAGTAAAAAGTATTTTGTAAATTATTATATCTAATGCAAATAAGGAACAGAGTAAAATTAATTAGATTTTCACATTGTTTTGGTGTTTTTCATACAATTTAATGTTATGATTTTTTATGCACTGTAATTGGGGCTGCCCGAAATTTTGTTTTTGTGTTTTCGGCTTTTTCTACACGTTTCCGAAAAAATTTTCTTTTTAAGGTCTTCGTTTTCGTAGATGCTTTTTAGCTCGCGGTTAAAATCTGCAATTTTAATCGAAATTGAAATTATAGTTCAACTTTTTAATTAGATATAAATTTAATTTTAATTTAATCGCATGCAAACTTTATGGCATTTTTAAATATGGCCAGTAAAGAAAATTTTGAAACCTTAAAATTGTTTTTAAAAGAATTAATTAAGTAGTTTTTCCTTCTAGCGAAGACGATTATATGCCTTTACTTGAATTTAAGACGTTTTTGAACTATTATATTTTCTCTCATTCGTTGCATTGACAACGATTGAAAATTTATTTATTTTAACATATATTTAAATGATAAATAATTTTTAATTTCAAAAGTGTTATTAAATAAATATCAAGAGTAAAATTTAATATATAATAAAAATGAAATAAAAAGAAACGCATTATTGAAATGAAGAAGTTTTTTAATTACGCTTTAAACCTTCTTAAAATATTTTTTTTAAACATAAACATAATTTATTATAGAACATAAATTATATGACATTAATATAGTACACCTCGTAGTCATCGCGCTCGCTTTCGATTATTTGATAAATCCAAGGCATTGCTACTTATGAAAAAATAAATAATCATGTATAGGCTTTAAAAAATTAATTTATTTATTAAAATTAGAATAAAAATTATTTATGCAACTAAAAGCTTTGGCGCTTTTGCACCAAAATCCAATCCAATATTTAAAAAAAAAATTTTCCCGGTGGGAGTCTACCTTCACTATCAGACCCCTTCCTCCAAAACGGAAATAATATTTGGATATGATCATTTTTTGTGCTTGCTTTTCGAACAAGTTTATGGCACACAATTATTAGCCTACTTTTTTTTTGCCCAAATTTACAAACTTTGATACTTTTTTTTAGCTCGAAGCCACTATTACTTTCGAAAGAACAACTTGCCCCAAAGCATACAAAAGATAATATTAATTTATCTTCTTACCTATTATCTATTGTATTGCATATAAAATATGCTATGACTCGCTTTTTTTGGCATTATACAATTTTATTTACGAAGTATCTCTTTTTACGTGCTATTTTAGCAATAAAATATTTCCATTAGTGACAAGCTCATATGTTTAATCTCTTTTATATTTCTTTTTCCAATATTGACCTAAATATTATTCAGTTATTTCTGTATACGTTTTTTTGATTGGCTCTATCAGTCCTGCAAATTTCAAAAAGACCTTAAATTTTTTAAAAAAATTATGTTTTGCCCTTTTTTGATAACAACTTTTTTAAAAGGTATAAATTTTAAAAGAAGTATGTTTAGTTTTGTACTTTTTTTTACAATTTTTTAAAAAGTAAATAATTTTTTTTGGAATTTGGATGGCTAATAGAGCAACCATTGGACGATACTAAGAATGTTTAATTATTTCATTCTGAGCAAAGCTATGACTACCAGTTTTTCATAGAAGATCTGTAAAAATGGCGGAATTTATAAAATTCATTTCGCTTCGCCAAAATAATTGTCAATAAGGATGTCCAGCAAACGGTTTTTTTTTTGTTGTATAAATGAGGGGTGGGGGCGAGGATAGTCCGCTGAGAAAATTGATTTTATGCACTTTAATGACCTCCCCCTCCGCCCGCGCTTCCTTTACACATTACGGAATGTGTCCTTTGCCCTAATCTTGCACAAAAAATCGAAGATTGCCCAATTCCCCACACATTCCAAATACACCCACACAATTAGTTGATGACGCGTACATATTTTGGCATAATTAGCCGAGCACATATTGAAAAAAAAGTAAACTCAAGCAAATTTCATAATCACAAATGAATTTCATTATATCAAGGAGATTTTTTTTGAACGCCTCAACGGATCTTAAAATGTGGCCATTATGAATAATGATGACAAAAATTTTATACTTAAAAAAAATATTTATTTAAAACACACGAAAATTTAAAAAAATAATCTGTTTATTATAATAACACTTTTCAGAAATAGTGATTTGTAGATCTAAACAAAAACATTGACCAAAAATTCAACTTATTAAATAATTGACTATAAAATATTAATATAAAAAATAAATTCAGGAACAACTAAATCTGTATCTTTATATAAATTTTAATACAAAAATTACAATTATTATTATCTGAGCATACGAAAGTGTGCATGCGTGGCTATCCAACAGTTCACTAGAATCTTGCACTTAGCCTACAGCATAAATAATATTAATTAACGAATCAATTAATTAATTTCAATAAAGTTACCAAAAAGATATAATTTATAAAAACTAATGAAATTAAATGAAGACAAAGCTGATATATTGGTTTAATTTTTCCAATCAGTTTGTTTATAGGAGGCGCGTTCTGGTCAAAAACATTTCTTAAAAAGAAAGCTCAATTCCCCGAATTTTAATAATTTTAACATTACAAAGTAAAAAATATTCAGAATAGCAAAAGAATACATATATTCTCAATAAGCTGATTATTTACATCAAACAGCCTAAAAATAAAGGTCATAATTCTCTGAGGAAAGTTAATCAGTGCAAGTATGGAACCAAATAATACCAAAAATATATAATTATAACTTGAAGCGAAAAATTAAAATAAATGCAATTAAATTGGAGGAGATTTGCTTTTACAAGAGTGATGGAGAGCCACGAGGAAGTAAATACTATTGGAAGTGCAGAATTTTCCTGAAAAAATAATTTTACATAAAGAAATTGACAAACTGAAAAGAACAAAGGAAAACAAACATAATATACATTATTACATAAATATATGAAAACATTTATTTTATATTTTTTTAATACATGCAAGGTGTAAAATGGGGGAGGAAATTTTGGTGCTGGTGCGTTTCGTAAAAACTGCCAATTTCACTGATTTTTCGACTAAATCTTGTCATAACTTTCTTCAGAACCAACCAAATTAAACAATCTTGGTATTGTAAGATTGCTCTTGATTGGCTTTATCACATATACAAATTTTAAAAAATTTCGTTAAGTTTTTCAAGGATTATAGTCTTTTTTTCAATTTGTTTGGCTCCAGTTTTTTTTTAAACTTAATAAAATTTTTTTAAATTTTACAAACTAATAAATTACTTCAAGGGTTTTCTTACAATACCAAATTTGTATTATTTGGTTAGTTATGAGAAAGTTATGATACGATTTAGTCAAAAAACCAGTGAAATAGGCAGTTTTTACGAAAGGCGTCAGCACCGAAATTTCCCAAAGGGGCACTGCAAAAGCTCAACGGATGCATACTCGATAAAATAAGGCAAAATAATTGAACCTGGGAGCCCATTTAGGCACTATCCAAAACAAATTCCAATATAAATTTTGACACAATTTGTGTAAGAAAAAGAAATGACAACAAAAATTGTTTTTTCCCTATAATGAGTGAATGTGTAAAGAGAAGCAAAAAACGGCCTTACTCAAAACCGGCATTCTAGTTCTTATTAGCACGCTGGCTCAATAACCGAACTTAACTAAATTGCATGCCACCATAAAGAGATGACTGATAATTAGTATTAAGAATAACAAAATTTTTATTTTATTTTTTTTTACTTTTTTACCAATTTTTAAATTGGTTTAAACCCTTTATGAAAAATATAGTCACAAATTCAGTTTGATTCCTATTATCGTAAACGGAAAGTCTTTACATAGTGACCAAAAATTCAAATTATCAAATTATCTTCTTATCTTTTATTCTTTCTTTTTATAAATTCTCTTTTCCCTGTGTTCTTCCTCTATGCTCTATGTTTTATTGCATCTAGCAAAATGATTTCAAATAACATTTCTTTTAAATTAGTTCTTTATAATTTGCAATGTAATTAAATAATAAAAAATAATTAAGTTTTGCAAATATGAGTACTCAAAAAAACAAAAAGTGACATGTTCGAATGGAATTGTTTTGTTGAAGTTCATTGGCCTTATTTAAAAGTTTTTGTCGGTTTAACATTTTTTTCAAGAGCATAAAAACGGATTGACGCCTAGGAAAAGAATAAAAAAAAATTAATTACAATAATTTCAAAATTATAACAATATAGGGTTGTACCTTAAATTTATTTTCCATCCAAAATTGAAAAAACACCAAAATTATAATATATTTGTCTTTATTCAGACCTAAAAAAAATTCTAGCTCCTCTCAGGATGAATACGATTGGATTAATCTCAAGTCAAAAGAATGAATCAACCTGATTTTTGTACATTAAATGATTGAGGAAATTGAAAAACCATCTTGGGTACATTGACCAAGGAATCTGGCATCATAAGTTATCAAAGAGATTGCTTACTTCCAAGGATACAATCCGCTAGCCAAGGTGATTATGGCTGGAGCACTAAAAGCTCGAATATAAATACACTTGTCTATCGAATCATAAATATAAGCGAAATCGAACCAAAAGGTCTTTTGCATATTAAATAGAAATACTTAATATTATTAAATGAACTTAAATTTGAAACCTTCAAATGAATCTTTCAGTTAAAAGCATTAGTAAAATTTGAATAACAAATTATTTAAATAAAAGAGCCAAAAATAAAGCTTAAAAATTTAGTTATTTATATTTAAATACTCATTTTCTAAACAAATTTAAAATAAAAATACTAATCATATCAATTAAAATTAAAGCAATAAATTTACTCATTTTTATATGCATAAAATATTTAGTTTTGTTTTAAAATGAGTTTTAAATTTTTGCCAAAAGTTATGGTATGAAATAACTAGATGTGTTGTGAAAAAAGAGTTATTTATAAATTAATTTGAAAAGCGGAATCTGTAAAAAGCCGAACTAAGAATAATTAAAAGTCTTATCTTGAGCTAGCTAAAAATCTTGTGCGCATAGATCATCCATCGTCACCGGGGTTACGGAATCAAAGCAATGTGAAAGAAATATTTGTAAAAAAACTATCAAAAAAAGTAACCAAAAAAACAAATTCTTATCAAAATATTTTTATGGGTAGAACAGATAATAAAGGAACATTGACAAATAAAATTATTTCAATAAGAATTTTCTATTTATTTGTGGAAGGGCATCAATGGCCATGATCATTGATTACATAAATAGCGATCTTAAAAATAAAAGATAATTATTTTCCGAGCAAAAATCAGTGCAATGGTGCAACCTTATTTTACCAAATAAGATAAAATTTCAACTCAACCCTTTTAAAATGCAAATAATTGGAAGATTTCTGTTTCAATGATAGTGATGGCAAACCATGAGGAAGAAAAATTGATTCATTATTTGAAGTGGAACATTTTCGTACCGCCACTTAAGTGACTTGTCAAAAACATTTTGGAAGAATGCTTAAAGTAAATATCAAAAAAACTAAAAATCAAAATAAGAAGAAAACAATATTAGTGACTCACTTTTTATTTTAATAACCTCTTAAAAAGTTTGACCTAATTGATGCAAAAATAAATTACGAATCATATAAAACGGTTATTAATGTAATAAAAAAATAAAGCTATTAATATTAAAAAGTAAATATTGTATTTTCAAAATTTCTCTGTTGGTGAAAAAAATATTATTGTAAAAATGTTAATTTACTATGATTAAAGTAATACACTTAAAACAAAACATTAATTTATCAAAATCACAAAAAAACCCTTTATATCGGGACTTCTGCTCTACACATTAACAGACATATATTTAAGCGGTTAGATTATAAATGCATAAATATGAAAATAATCTAACACTTTCAAAATATCAACATACAACTTCAAAAATTACTGTAGAAACAGAAATACGAAGAAAATTTGTGATTATATTAATTAAAAATGGATTTTTGTATGAAATTAAGAATTACTTAATTTGAATCCACAAAATAAAAAAAAGGCAAAAAAGTTTTAGCTAATTTAGCAAAAATAAAAGAAAAATGTGATGTTATATGCCCAGATGGAAAAAATATTTATTATACTCTCTCTTTTTGGGCTTAAACAACAAGCAATTGGCTATATTACATTAATAAAAATTGATTCTTTTATTCGGTATTGTTTTTATTTCAATATTTAATTGGTTTTTAAATGAATATTTCAATGAAGAGAATCCTTTCTTTACTTCACCGCAAAGATGATACCGGTCACAGGTTTTTTGAATTATTTTTTTAATCAATGATTACATTTTCTTGGTTTATTAATTCGAATTAGTCATAAATTCGCATTAACGCGGTTAGTTATTATTATTTTTTTACTATTTCATTATTATGTTCTAAATGCCAGTCCTTGACGTATATATGACAAGAAATTTTCTAATTGCTTTAATTGTTTGGTTTCTTGTCCTCTCTCCAATAAAAAATCTTTTGACATCATGTCTTCGTTAGGTCACCCTTCAAACAAATAGAAAATTTATCAAATTATTTAAAAAAAGTATATACATAATTCTTTTTGTCAATTTAGGAGTACCTTTATTTAATTTTTGGGATGGAACTTGGCTTTTGGAGTAATTAATCATTGATAAAATATTTTATTAATTTGCTTTTTGGAGTGAATACACATTTCGATTATTTTCAATATGCATTTCTTTTCGTTTATCTTTATATTAATTGATTATTTTTAATGACATCGCTTCTATTTTTTATATAAAATTATCAAAAAATTCAAGTTAAGAAAAAAAAATTTAATTTTTAGAAAAATTATTAAGTGTCAATAAATAGTAAGGCTATTTGAATACTTTTATTTGGCTATTAGGTAAAAGGGTAGAACATGTATAATAATTGTACAAAAAAGCCTTTTTTTTTACCCCCTCCTTCGTCCGATCTGAAATTGAAAGGAACTTTCCCAGCACCTCCCCATTTTGTGTTTAAGTAATTTTTTCCCAACATTTTCATTATTTAAAATTTTCATATTGTTTATAATTTTCTATTTGTTAAACTTAAAAGGGTACTTCTTACTTTTATATCAGATGATTATTTTAGAATTTTTGTTTTTTTACAAAATATTAAATTTACTCACGCTGCCCATTTATATGGATTTATGACGGCTAATTGATTTTTTTTGACCAAACAAAATATTGAATTTTATTTGAAAAAATAAGTGGTCCTAAAGATAAGGTCACATCGTCGGAAAGTGCCCACCCAATTAAATATAAAAAATAAATAGTAAATAGTGATGCTAAAGAATTAACATGCCTGTACGAACACATAAAAAACTCTCCATACTTATGAACAGCCAAACTCAAAACTTCCGATGAAAGGGCTAAATATTGTCTACCTATAAAAATGCGTTTCAATATTAGAAATCAAATAACAAAGGGCCGGCTTTTTGGGACTAAAACTGTTATAATAATTAAAAACGATTAAAATATTATTGAAAATAAATTTAAATGTTCCTACTTGATTCTTGGCTTATTAGTTTTACTTTTTTATATTATTATAATTTTTCAAAACAAGTGCCAAAATTATTCTAAAAAGGCATAATTGTTACATGTTTTTCTGGCGGAAAGTTTTAAAAGATGCTTTAGGGAGTTTTCAAAAAGCTTTTGATTCTGTGCTAGATCTGAAATTATTTACCTTTTTAAACCATCCGAACGCTTTAACATTCCCTATTACAGATTAATACAAAATATAAATTAGGCAAAAAATTTAATCCCTTTGAGGGCAACCAAATTATGGAATAAACTTGATAAAGAACATATTAAAATTAATTCATTGAATCTCAAATCAAATCTCAAAAATCTTTAGGGTAAATTAGACCAGAAAGACTGGAAAATTATTTGCTTCAATTCGCTTTTACATTAAGTGATTTGGTGGTTGTTTATGTTTGAACTCATTCTCTTAGTTTAGGCCAAGGATTCAGTTCAAAAGGATATACTCTTGTTTTTTGAGCCAAATAACCATACATAGATAATGCTTTTCATTCTATCAAATACAATAAAGAATGATGATTTATGCATTTCATTTAAATGTTGAATTTTTGAAAACAAATTTTTCTGTTAACGAAAAAAAAATGTTTTTTTAACCTTTTGGGTAGCGTCTCCCAATCCAATTAATTGAATTGATTTTTTCGCTGGCCCTGTGGGAGGAGGCAAAGGAATGAATGCAATTTATGGTGCGCCATTTCTTCAATTTGCATTTGCCAGCTCTCTCATCTCTCACTAAAAGCGAATGTGTTTTGTCGATAGATAAATTTCTAGATAAAACTCCGGAACCATCCTAAAAAGCCTTGTGGAAAAGTCTATTCACATTTTTAAAGTTTAATACCATTCAATAACTGAAAAATCTTGAGAAGCCCGGGGCAACAATTGATTCATCTGAAAATACATATGAAAACGCTTTGTGTTGAAATTGAACATATATTTCACTAAATAGCATTGTTTATTATTTTGTTGATATTAGGATGGGAATGACTTTAAATGTCTCCCGACCGAAATGTCTGTCCCCGACATTTAAATTTCTCGAGTCATCCCTGACAAATTTTGTCGGGGAATTTCATCCCCGAACCCGACTTTCCTGTCCCCGAATGGTCGGGGCTGAATCCTATTTAGAATCTAGAATTTTTATAGTAATCATTATTGTAAATTTTTTAAGGGTTAATTATCCTCATTTTTCCCTCCTCATTTTTGATCATATTTGTCATTTTTATTATATTTCTATTTTTACGCTTAAATAATAGTTGAGACAAACATTTAAAATGATGTCTTTTAAAAATTTAAAAAAAATACATATCTTAATTATGAAAGCTAAGCGATAAAAGAAATAAATCTTATGGCAAAGAAATAAGAAAATAATATTGGCAGCGATCGATTTCAATCCCAGGTCATATAATCGCATAAATATGCTTATAAACTGTCATTTTCTTCTTTCTTATTTGACATTTAAGAAGCAAATAAACAGCTTATTTTTGTCAGACAATCTTTTAATAAATTACATAAAATGAAAATTGATTAACTCTTATGCTAATAAAAAAATGCTAAGTTCGGAAACAGAATTTCAAAATAAAAATAGGGTTGTTGGATTCTTAAATGTATCTCTTCTTTAAAGGAAGAATTTTCAAATAAATATTAAGAATTTTAATTAGAATTAATTCACCTAACAATCTCAATTTTTTAAATCAAATAATTATTAAATCTCATGAAAAAGTTCAAAAATTATTTGTTTAAAATTAGAAAATTTCTATAAAGACTTATTGCAAGTGATGGGATTTCAGGGATTTCCGAATACATATTAAAAGCCGGGTAAATTTTTATGTAAAAATTTGTCGTGAGAACTAAACAATATGAAACTTAACAATGATTAGTAGGGCTGTCAAAAATATGTACAAAAATTGGGCAAAATATGTACATAAATATGTAAATAAAATTGCCAAATATGTATAAAAAATCTTTAAATATGCACCGTGCAAATTTTTTAAATTTTTTACTACAATTTTTTTCCAATTTTTCTCACCAAATGAAAATATTTACCAAAAACAAGGTGAAATGTGTACCAAATATGTATAAAATCCCGATATATGTAAATATGTAAAAAAAAAACTCGAAATTTGTAAAAATATGGAACAAAAAGCCCAATTTTTTTAAGCAAATGCAAAAAAAAGTTTTTTCGTATTAATTAGAACCCAATTCGTTCTTTTCGAAAGTATAAACGCACAAATATAAGAAAAAGTTGAGAATAAATTATCTGCAAAGCTAAATTAAGAAATATGGGCAAAAGATAAAACATATTCCAAAAAATAAAATGCTTTCCCAACGAATATAAAACTCGACTTTTATACCAAAAGAACCCCAAGTAAACCCCATTGGTATTGCAAAAAAGAATTATCGAAATTGCCATTCCGACTGACGATCAAATCATCAACGGAAATGACGGGGAAAAGGATGAAATATTTTGCCACTCGAAAATTCCCCGCCGCCCATTCTACCGCAAAAATTTTTGCTAAACTCAAATAAATCTATGTACTAATGAAGAAGATTTTTTTCAAGTTAACACCTAGAAAAGAACTAGGATAAATAACTCAAAATATAAAGTTTTATAACTGACATCCTTTGTTATAAGACCAATAATAAGAGCTATTGAAATATTGCTAACTTAAATTGATTTATTTTTTAAAAAACATAAAAAAAATTATATAAATCAAACACTTTATGATTTATTAAAAAAATAAGACCAAAATTCCAAAAAAATAAATAAAAGAAGAATAAAAAAATAAAATTAAAAGTTTTAAAATTACAAGAAAAGTTGTATTAAATTAATAAATTGTATTAATTTTAAAAAGGAAAACAAATTTTTGTGTTACAGATCATCAGTTGGCCCCTAGTTCATGGATACGAAAAGCTAAAAGCAAAACAACTTTGTCATGAAAGCAATTTTGAAGAATAATATCAAATTTCAAAATAAAAAAAAAAGAATATAAAATAAAAAGGATTTTTAACTACATAAAGAAAAACTTAAATTTAAAAAAATAAAAAAGTATTTTATTAAAATAAATATAATTATATTATAACAGGACTCCGGAAACCTTTGAACCCCTCGCATTAGTTTGATTGTCAACCTCATGGATTAAAGCTTTTTTCGATCGAAAAAGAGAAAAGTAATATAGAAAAGAAATAATTTTAAAAGAAATATTATAAAGAGAAATATCAAATACAGTAAGAAAAAATAAAAAAACCAGTTAAAAGAAAACAAAATAAAATTCATATTCAAAAATCTCAAAAAAAACTCAAAAGAAAATTTACAAATAATTTACCATTTAACAAATAAAGCATTAAAAAAATAGAATTGGTTGATAAATTAAAAAATCAACTTAGGTGATCCTTTAATTAGACCCCAAATAAATTGACCTCTTTCAAATAATAATGAGAATAAATTAATAAATTCTTCGTTTTAAGTGTCTAGCAAAGCAACAAAGCTTGGGAAAATAAGTTAAAGATAAAATTTGGCCATAGCCTTAGTATCCTATGGAGGAGCCATATAATAATTCATTCAACAACAAACCTATGAATTATAACTATTAAACAAATTACATTGAAGTAAAAAAGAAGAATAATTTAAAAAACATAAAATAAAAGCCATTTTAGGCAGTGAAAACTTCATTTCTGAGAAAAAAAGAAGCTGAAAGAAACCGGAAAGTTCATCGTGTGTAGCACTAAAATCTTAATCCATTTCATAAGTAAACTTGCAGAAGAAGACAGAGTTAACTAGATTGCGGAGGAACTGATCACAAAAAAAGGATGCCGTCGAGAAAAAAACTAAATAAAAGAAGCATAACAAAATTAAACTTATACCAACAAACCAAAAAGAAAGAAAAACTAGCCCGATTATATATAACTGGCTAATCGACAGGATATTTTATAACCACCTACAAAAAATTGGAGATTAGAGACTTGAAATTAAAATTTAATTAAAGTATAAAAAAACTGTTATAATTAAATCAAATTTTTCAATAGAGAAGAACAAAAAGCTTAATAATTATTTTCTAAAATTCAAACTTCTTATAATACAATTTTTACTAAGAATAGAATTTAAAAATAAAATATTTACATACAAATATGAGAAAAAATAGAAAGAGTTAAGAACAATTAAAACTATTATAATAAAAATTAAAGAAAATAAAATAAAAGTTAACAGCCGCCCAATGCAATTGTTAAAATGAAAAACTCTAAAATAATGATAAGGGTAAATAAGATTACTTACCTAAACAATATAAATAATGGGTTAATTTTAATATGAAAAATTGCTAAGGAAGGGAGGAGGCTAAAATTTAATGAGCAAAAATCCCTAAAGTTATAAGCACTAGAAACGCTAAATTAAATAAGAAAATAAAAAAGACAAAAAAAAATTAATACTATAGAAAAATGAACTATAATATAAGATTGAATAAAAAAATTAACATAAAAAAACACGCTGTCGCAGGACACGAAATTGCTCATATGGCAATAACCGCATGGGCCTCGCTGTATAAATTATTTATTTTTTTGTGGGAAACTGCAAAAAGGATACTTTGAAGAAATGAAAAAAATAAATTTAACAAATAAAAAAGCTACTTTCGAGCTAATAATTTAATATAAAATATGATGAAACTTGAAATACTATAAAAACAGTAATAAACCTATAAACATATTTTATTTTTTGAGAAGTAAATGGAAACAATTTGATAAATAAAAAAATATCTTATTTTTTTAAAGTTAAAAAATCTCATAAAATCATTATGTTTAAGCCCACTAATGTGCCCTATGTTTTGTTAATGATAATTGATTCTTTAAGAGGTGATATTTTTAAGCACATTAATGTAGCTCAAATTTGGATAACCACAAAAAAAAATATGCTATGCTAAAAGAAACAAATAGATTAGATGTGCCAATAACGAAAAAGCTTCAAAAATGCCCAAAAGATAGGGTGCGAATTTGTGAGTTCAAAGGACACTTCAAAAAAAACATTATTTTATTCAAATGTTTCATTTTTTCACCAAGCGGGGGGGGGGGATGCGGAGGCGGTGCCGATAGGCAGCCAGGGAAATTTTTAAAAATTTGCGTGTATTTTGTAACAGATTTTGCACAATAAATAGTTGAATAGACTAAAATCTGAGAAAATCTAAGGTAAAAAAGGTCTCCGCTGGTGCCGATAGGCATCGCCGGGAAAATTTTTGAAAATTTGGGTCTGATCTGATAATGGCTTTTGGCTTAAAAATGAGCATTATTTACATTTTTTGCGTTTTTAAAGGACATCTTAAATAAAGGACGCTTCAATTTTTCAAAGGACGAATGCCAAAAATAAAGGACGTCCTTTGAAATAAAGGACGAATGGCAACCCCGACATAAATTAAATATAAACTTCCCGAATAAAAAAAATAAAATTATAAAATCAATTATATTTCATTTTATTATTAAACTTACAAAAAAACAATACCTTCGATTTATTATTTTTATGGGCATTTGTTGTCTTTACCCAAATCATTAAATTTGCTATTTTTTATTCACTATAAATTCTTGTAGGGGGAATTTTTTAGACGAGTGCATGATAATTTCACAAAATATTCGCAACAACTTTATGAAAAACGTGAGAGTAAGTCTTGTGCATTAAAAATTGTAATGAAAAACGAAGAAGCTTTGTAATTCGATAGATAAAGAGTTGTTGCAGCTGAATGATATTAATAAAATTTCTAAAAGATTACATAAATATCGTCAAACCAAAATTGAAATAAAAGAAAAGAATCCATTAATCGACACACGGCTTTTAATTGTTGTAATTATGTTGACGTTAAAATAATACATATTAAAAGAACATTAATTTTATTAATCACCCAAAAAACAATCAGGACTACCTCTCAATACCTTAAAAAATATGAGGTGAGAATTAATATAAACTGATAATTACGCAAAGAATGCCTGCAAACTTAACTAGAAAATTCTACCCAGGAGAGAAAAGATCACGATAAAATTGATAAAATTATGTACCAATTGCACAAAAGGTTCCGGGCGAAAAGGACGAGATGCATAAATAACTTTTGAAAAAAATATTTTATTTATATAAAAAATTTAAAAAATTTGAACCAAGAGTCCAAATGGAGGTTTGAAGAAACTTTGTTTCGGTATAGCATAATTAATTTTGACGTTGACTCAATATTATTGCTCATGAACCAATCAATTTTTTTTCATTGTACTCATCATTCTGCGCATGCCCTAAAATGGTAAAAATGAAATATATTCAAATATTAAATAGCTTCAAAAAATCAATAAATACAAGCAATACAATTACATAACAAATTTTTTCCCGATAAATAAAAACCTTAAATTAAAGTAAATTTATTCTAATTTGGTAATAAAAGAAAAGAAAAAAATGCCCAACCGCTCTTTAATATCTTTTATAAATTTTTATTGAGAAAGCTTTTGCGATATTTTCAATTTTAATTGGCGTCAATGCATAGTTTTTTGTGTCTTAATTTGAAAAAGAATAATTTGCGAAACGATATTAGACCATTTCTCTTTTTTTAAACAGATTATGTGGCTTTTTCGGTGAAAAAATTTGCATCATTTTATCCGTTTTCCTTCTCTCTCTCTCTATTTTTTTTCTTTCTCACTCTACTAATTTAATTGAACAAATTAAAAATATTAAATGATTTTCTTATTAATTATAAAATAATTCTATAGCAAAATTTCTTTTGTTTTTGGTCATCATTAAGGACAGGATTTTTAGGGATTTACCTATTTTTTTACGGATAGAGTACTTGATGAGAAAAGTACGAAAGACACATTTTCTCTGAACAATTTTTGGAGCAATTTGTAGTATCTAAACACCTTTAAACGGGGGTTAGCACCTATTTTGGCCTTTTTACCAGAAATTTCAAGCAAAAATGCAATAAAATTCAAAAATACACAAATAAAAATTGGACCTTTTAAATTATGAAAGTATATCCTAAGAATAGAAAATTTTTGAAAATTTTGCTCTTTAAATTTATATTTTTTTCTTATCCTCAAAAAAAAAATTTCATATCTTTTTTAAAATCTTAATTAGAAATGCAAAAGCGTATTCTAAAATTGAAATTTCTGTTAATTCAATATTTAAATTTGCGTGTGGAAGTGAACCGGAAAATTCTAACACCTTCAAGAGGGCACTCACGATTTAGCGATCAAAACATAGAGGCTTGAGAAGCAATTTATATTAATGGACGAGTAGGACAATTTCAAAGATTCTTATTTGCTAATGTGCTAATTTTTTTTTTTCTTTGGTCTCTTTTATAAAATCTAATTGAATAAATCTCATTTGGCACTATAGCCATGAGAAAATCATTTTTTTATATTAATGATTAGGGATGCGATTTTTAGGCAAAAAAAATCGCAAAATAGGCATTAAAAAAGCCCGAAAATCCTCAAAAAGGCATAAAAATTTTCAAATAGGCACAAAAATCGGCGAATAAAATTTTTTTATTAATGAATTTTTGAGCACAAAAATGGTCATTTTTCTTTATTGCAGTTACAAATCAGTAATTTTTCGAGTTACGAAACGACCCAGCACGGTTTTAAACCTATTACATTCTAATTAAGCAAACTGAATTATTACATTTCGAGCTTGTGATAGCAAAACGATATGGTTTTTTGCCTTAATTTACCTTCTATCTTTGGTTGTTATTTAATATTATTAAATGTCGCGCTGTATTAATTTTCATTTGAATAATTCATATGATTTTCTTTGCTCATTTTAAATTGAATTTATTTCTCTTTAGTGCGTGATTTTTCAATTGTTTTTTTATTTTAACTAATTCCCAAAGTAATAAATAAATTATATTTTTATATTTGTTTTTTTTTGGAATCAAATACATTCCAACCTAAATTAAAAAAACCAAGTAAAAAACAGAATGTATTCGGAAAATTATGCTTTATTTTAATTGAAAAAAATATAAATTGGAATAATCGCATATCAAAATCGAAGCCGGTTTTTATCAGCCTATTCACTTTCATTTTGTTATTATGTCAATAATCAATTCCTTATACCTCGGTATTTAAATAGTTAATTCAAAACTTTTGATAATACTAGCAAAGAAAAATTAAATAATGTTTTATTGTTTTTTTGAAATTTATTAATTATTTAATAAAAAATAAATCTGGTTAAATCCGATTCAAAATAATAAATCAATCTTTAATAATGATATTGAAGAAAATTATGTTTATTTATTTATTTTTTTATTTTTTTATTGAGCAAACCAAAGGCACATTAGTGCTCTTATATGGTGCAGAAAGCAAACAATACAAAATACGTCAATATAAAAAACAAAATTGAATAAAATAAGGAGAATTGTCAAATTACAGGATTTACTCAGAACTCATAGCCTTCATTAAACCCCTGAACTCCTTTGGTTTATTCATTTGGACTGCTACCACTGGAAGATTATTCCAGCTTTTAACTATTCTATTGAAAAAATTATTTTGAGTTTTTGCCGTATGGCGTTTTACCCGTAAAAATTAAAGGCCTCCTGGGTCTTTTTGATAAAACAAAACTTTTACCAGCATCCAGGCTGGTGAATCCCTTAAATTTTTGAACCCTTTCAATTTTGTCTTTGTCTTTTTTTAAAATTGGGTTCCAAACTTCGGTGGCATATTCTAATTGCGGTCGTACAAAAGTTTTGTAGGCTGCTATCAGAGTTTTTATTTCCCTGGGTTTTAATACTCTTAAAATTTGGAAACTTTTCAAATATGCGTTTCTTACAATTTTGCTAATATGTTCTGAAAAATTGAGTTTTGAATCAATTATTATGCCCAGATCACGAACACTATTAGCTTCTAAAATCTTGGATGAATTAATAAAATATTCTTTATTCAAGTTTAGTTTTCCTAAATATAGAACAAAACATTTTCCAGATGAAATTTCTAAACCATTTGTCTTTGGCCATTCTTCTAAGGCTTTAATTGCCTTTTCTAATTGATTTGTTTTATCATCATTTCCATGTAATTATATATTTTAACATCGTCTGCATACATTTAATATCAATTGTGCTTTCTCGTTTGCTATAAATAACGGCAGATCATTTATGAAAATTAAGAAGAGCAATGGTCCTAAGACACTTCCCTGTGGCACACCCGAAAAAATTTTATAACTTTCGGAAAATCTTCATTAATTTTGACTTTAAAACTTCTTTTCTTTAAAAATGTGCTAAAAAGTCGTAAATTTTTCCTCTAATTCCAATGTTTCATTGAGAAAGACTCGGAAAATTCTTCAAAAATTTTGACTTTATAACTCCTATTCGTTAAAAATTGGACTAAAAAATTTAGAATTTTTCCTCCAATTCCAATGTTTTGGATTTTTTGAAGTAATAAATAATTGGAACAGAATCAAATGCCTTGACAAACACTATAGATTATATCAATTTGCTGGTTATTTTGAAGGGAATTATATATTTCGTCCATCGTTTTGTAGTTTATCTGTTTTTTAAAAACCCAAATTGCTCTTTATCAAACCTAACTGATTTTCGTAAAAATGACTTTTGGTATATTTCACCCAATATATTGCATTTTTCTTATTGCTGTAATACATATTTCCAGCATTATCAATTAAAGTATGAATTTCATTACTTTTTGACAGTTTATTTCGAATAAATTTATTGACTAAATTTTGCCCCTGGGAAATAATTTTTGACTCTTGCTGTTACAACATCATAACCCATAACCCTATGTAATAAATGATTAAATGTTTTTCTTTAATTTTTTCATTTTATTTATTTATTATTATAATTAATTGAATTATTTGTATTTATGACTTTTTTTTCTTATTTTTATGTTTCACTTAAATTTGTTTGTTGATTTGAAAATTCGTATTAATAAGCGGTGCTGATAAGTAACATTGAAAATTAGGTTAAATATCAAGTCATTATCTCATTAGCAATATCTGCTTATTAGTTTTAGCTATTTTATTAAATATACAAGATTTAGGCGCCTTCAGTCTTTGTTAATCTTTCATTTAAGTTCGAGCGATAAGGTAATTCTCTCTGAACATATAACATTTTTTCACTTTTTTAAAATTTGCTTGTTATTTTTACGATCATTTATAGGCTGAAAGAAAGAAAATCGCTATTCAATTTTGAATATGTTCATTCAAGCTTTATTAATCAAATTTAAATTTTATTAATCCTTGAATCCTTGTGAAGAGGTGTCAGATTTCATGGTGACACATTCGCTTCTGACTTTTTATTGAGTTGGTTAATAAAATTTGTTATTTATTTATTACCATAAGTGTCAGTACGCTTTTCTTATTTTTTTTAACAAAGAAAATGGATAATATTAGGTATTTAGATTAATATAATTAGAATTTTTTGCACTTTTGTTATTCTTAAGTTTATCAAAAATATTTTACTCTGCTGTTGATTGGAATGAATTATTATTTTAGTAAAATTTTTTTATTAAAAGTAAAATTATAAAAAGATTAAAAAATTATTAAATCTTGTTATTTTACTTATCTTTTTTATATTTGATAGAACCTAATTGATGCTATTGTTATTTTGTAAGAATATATTTAAATTTATTTTTGTATGGAGATAATTGTTTTTTGTAAAATTATTGCGTAATGAATGCTGTTGTGCATATTGCTCCAGTTGGTTGAATTTTTACATTTAGAAATATTTTAATATTTGATTAGCGATTTTTCTGTATTTTGTTTAGTTAATCCCCATATACAGCCATTGTTTTCTTCTTTGTGTGCTTATATATATATATATATATATATGTAGGCGTTTTTATTCTTGTAAATTGATGTATATTTAAACATTTTTTTCATATAAAAAATTTAATTGTTTTTTATTAAAACTATGTATTATTGGTATTATTCATTGAAAATTTAAATTTATTTATTTAAATTTCATTAAAAGCGGAGTGATTGCAGTGGTACGTACATTTTACTGCGTGAACAGCGAAGAACACGCTAAAGCTACACAGTGGGCGTTAATTTACGCCAGCAGGATCTTATGTCGCGGCTTTTGGCATCGACAAAGATAAAAATTAAAAGTGACTCATAAAAGCGATTTTGGCTTTGATGAATAATAATTTTAAATTTTTAAATAATTTATGAAACAATTGTGATAAATCGGCTGTTGATTTCCTAATTTTATTCATTTTGTAAACATATAAAAACAAACACTTACATATAGAATTAACCTTTTGCCCATTTTTTTTTCTATTGCTTCTTGAATAAACAGTTTAAATAATGTTAAGGCATAGATTTATTGAGACAATTTCTTGTAAAAATGATGTGATCAGCAAATATTGAAGAACGAATTGAACAATGGCGTACGTATAGGGCTCAAATTGAAGCAGCTGCTCGAGCTGCAAAAGAGGCATTTTTGAAAATGTAAATGCAAATCAACGGCATTTAACAGAATGGCTGGAAGATGCCACGGAATCAATCGATGAAATTGAAATAAGGAAATAGATGATGTATCAGATATGTTTTATTAGAAAAAAATTTGAAGAATAATTCGAAAATGAAGAAAAAATGCAAATTTCCAAATATATTTCATTAAAAAAGAAGAGGACTGCGTGAGGATGAAGGAATTTAAGTTAAAAAAAGTTAAGAGCCAAAAAGGTGAACAATTTTATTTATTGTCCGTTCGAATTTACTTTACTGTCATTTTTCAAAACCGAATTTATATAAAAAAAATGAAGAAATAAGATAAATTTATCGTAAAAACTAATGAATAAAATAATACTATATGCTTTTTCTGAAATTCTCTAACTCAAAATATTCAAAAAGAATTTAAATCCAATTAAAAATAAACCTAATATATGAGAGAAAATTTAAAAAAACAATTGTTATGACAATTGTCCAGTTTCGTTTTAAAATAAAGTACCATACAATTGAGCGTCATCGAATATGGCGTGCGAAAAATTCATTATTGCGATTCGAAAAATAAGCTGCCAGCTAAGCCTTGGGAATATACTAGCGCAAGCACCAAAAATCACCAATTAAGATTTGGCAAATATTTTCCATATTTTCAATAAAAAGGTGCAACTTTATAATACTTAGAAAATTATGTTAAAGAAGTAAATGAAAAGCCAATTTTGATAAATAAGTAAACAATCGCACACATTGACGAGAAACTGCTTACTTCGTTTAGGGCGTTTGAAAAGATCCTTTTTGATCTGTCCAAATTGAAGAAAGAAAATATGCCACAAATTTACTTAGACTCAGTAAATAAAAATTAAAGGTATCTATTTCCTTATGAAGGCTCCGAAATGATCAAAATGATCATTTGATGGGGTGAGGATATAAAAAGCGCTGCCTGTGCCAATTAAATTAATCCTAACAATATTTAAGCTAATATAAAAATGATTGTTTAAATAATTTATTATTTTATATTTTCAATAAGGAATAAAAATATTCCTTTTGACCAAATCAAAGAAAAATTGAACTGAAAAAAAATAATTAAAATTCTTAAAAAAGAATTTTTTCAAATCATTTATTGTGGGTTAAATACCTTATCTTTGAGAAAAAAAGGTATGAAAAAATATACAATTAATCAAAACTTTGATAGCAACAGCAAATAGGGAGGAGAATTTAGCGGCTCAAAAATTCGAAATAATAGTTGACATCGCTTTTCGCTATTAATTTATAAAGCACATTTTTTATCAGAGGTTCTCGCCTTACGAATATTCAATAAAAAATAATTTTTACAATACTTAATACTAACAAATTTACTAAACGTTCAAAACGACTTTTAGTTCAAGGTGAAGTAATATTTTATTAGTTTGGCTATTTGGAAGCCTTAGACTTGGTAAAAAATATTTGTCTCTTAAATGACCTTTTCCAATAAAAATAAAAATTCTATTTTTCATTTTATTTCGAACTAAAGTAGCTAATTTTCTTATAATACGAAGGAAAAAGCTAAATTGGCCAATGATAAATTGCAATATAATAAAAAGTAATTTAATCAAAAACAATATCGATTATTCAATTAAAAAATAATTGGAATTCCCACAAGGTTCAAGCATTGATAGGAAAGCAAAGGAAAATTTAAGAAAATTTTAGCAGAAAATAATGAAAAAGATAAATTTTTCATGAAAATTCCAAAAGAAAGATAGATTAAAAATTATAATAGTTATTCCAATTTGTCTGTATAAATTGAAAACCAATTTCTATTAAACTATAGTAAATATTAAATGTAATAAAGAAGCAAGCTATTATCACAACAAATAATTATATCAAAATAAACCATACTAAATCAAAAGAGTCAAATCATGTATTTGATCCTTTTAATGTTGTATAATAAATAATTTTTTATGTAAAAAAAATAATTTTAATTAAATTTATATGTAATTTGGCACCTACTGCAATGATAAAATAAAACTTTTTTTATTTGTAATTTCAGGTGTTCCTTAAAGGTCTAAAATTTTATTCTATCTAACCTTCAAATGCTTATAGGAATTTTCAGATATTTTTAAAAGTTATTTTTGTTTTTTTGAAACCACAATCGCAACTTTTCGAGAGATTTAGATTTTTTTAATGTCACTTGTATTGCAAATTTTTTTAATAAGATTTATTCTCCCTTTTTTAAAGGTTTAAAAGTGGGTGTATTTTAGCGTATTTGTTTTGAGACAGAATTTTTCATTAATGCAAAAGAGTACACGAACTCGCGTCATTAGCTGGTGTTCATTTTCTGCCTTTTGATTCACGGTTACACTTGTAATTAATTGATGAGGTATATATATTGCAAAATTAATATATAAACAATCGAGGGCAGTTAAATTCGGTACTTATTTTAGATTTTTTTTTTTTGTATTTTTTGTATTATCCTTAATATCTTTATATAATTTTTCATTTATCTTCTTGAAACATTTGTGCACATAAAAATATCTTCTTTTTTTTTTAAATTTTAAATTTTTGAATTATATTTTATGTTTCATAACCATGTCAATATTTTAAATGGGCTTTTTGAAATTTTTACAATTTTAGTTTTTATTTACTACACTTTTCGAAATTTTAGGCTAGATTCTAAAAGGCCAAAATTCCGAATTTGCTTTGTTTTTTCAATTTTAGAATAGGAGCAGACAGCATAATGAGATAATTTGGATTTTATTTACTGGTTATTTTTAATAAAACAAAAAAAAATAGTTTTTGTGTTTTGTATTTTTTGATTTTAAGTTAAGTTATTTATGTTGATTGAAATGAAGTTTATTAAAAAGAAATAAAAAACGGTATGTAATAGGGAACAAAAAAATTTAATTTAAAATAGATTAGCAGTCTTTAAGATTTAGTGAGTATTAATATTAAAATTTTATATTTTTTTTTGGTTGTTCTAATAATTAAGGTACTAGTCGTTTCGTAAATTCCGCCGCTATGGGCGTTTCGTAAATCCGCCATATTTTTCAGATTTTCTGAACATAATTGGTCGTAATTTTGCTCAAAAGCAACCAAATTAAATAATCCTGATATCATCCGATAGCTATAGGATAGCTCTATTTATCTGCTAAACTTCAGAAAATTTCAGTAAATTTTAAGAAAAATATAACCAAAAATATTTTTATTTCATTTTCACAGTCCTAATTTTCGTAAAACTTGTTCAAATTTTGCTAAATAATAGCTATCGGACCATACCAAAATTATTAAATTTGGTTGCCTTTGAGCAAAGTTATGATCGATTATGTCGGAAAACAAGTGAAAAATGGCGTAATTTACGAAATGACCCAGCAATAATTAACAAGCCTTCGAACTGAGGAGTTGCAAACACTGTAGATTTTTTTTTGAGTAACAAGCCATTTATATTTTAGATGGATTTTAAAATTTTCTTTTTAAAACATATTATGTCTTAATACAATAAATTTGCATGTTTTTTACGAATAAATTATTAAATATGTTCTAAGTATTTGTTGTTCTTTCTTTAACCCTTTAAAACAGAAAGAAACTTACAGTTAACTTTGTATAGTTTGTCATTTTCAAGCAATGGAATTTTTAGCCAAAATTTTCTATTGACAAATAATTCAAGTTTTTGCATTTTGTTATATTTATTTATACATGTAAGTATAGAAAATAGCTTTTAGCACAAAAATGAATAAAAAGGCAAATTTTTTACCAAATGTAAAAGTGAACATGAACCTGATTTATAAGATGAAAAATCGCTTTTCAAAATTACTTTTGTTATATACCTTTGCAATGTTGTTATAATCGCTTACGCTCCGAATCTGTACATCTGTTGTTCAAATTGAACATGACTAAAGTTTTTTTTTATACATTTTCACCTCTCATTGCTCGTTATATTCGAGTAACAAAGCGCATTTTATTTTCAAATGTATTTCATCTTTTAAATGTGGAATTAAAAACTGGTGATTAAAATTATATTTGATTTATTTATTGAAAATTAATTCTTTCCATTGACGAAAATTCGTAATTTATTTTCTGTTGGATGGCGTAACTTTTCGCATTATAATTGCATTAATAATAATTTCTAATAAATTTTCTACTAATCATAGAAAATTAAAAACATTGGATTTCTTTTTAGAAATTTGTACAGCTCATAAATTGTATTTTTGTTAATTTGACTGATAATAAATTTTTAATTATATCCTTTAATTCAATGCTAAACTTTTAAAATATTTTCCCCTTGAATATTTGAATATTTAAGTAATATCAATTTTTAACTTTTGAAGAAGGTTGAATGGTCTTTACAATAAATGCAAAATTAAGTTTTGATATGAAAAATTGTATTTTTTGCCGATTTTTCTTTGATAAAACTGCAGAATTAAATAAATGAAATTTTAAAACTCTATGGCATTAATTTGCTGTTAACTTGCTCTAAACAACGCTGTAAATTAAACAAAATTTATAAGACTTTAGAGAATTAACCGTCCATTTTACTTCTGTGCAAAAATAATCCAACTATTTAAATTTAATCATAAAAAGACATTTATTTGATTTTTTATATGATTTTTACTGAACTTACAAGTATTGAATATTTTGTTAGAGTGCTTCTTAGAAAAAATACGTATTCATTCAAAAATTTTTAATGATAAACACTATTAAATAATTTTTTTATGTATTTAAGCAGCCGTGTCGCTAAATAAAAATAGCAAAAATTATTTCTCTAATAAATTTCTCTTCATTTCTTGGATTTTTCATTATTTCTTTTAGCCATTTTTTTGTATATTCCGGAATTAGTAAAATTTTTAAAAAGCTTATTTAGTGTCTGGTATTTTTGTTTCTTAATTATTTTTTTCAAATTTCACTCATGAATTTAAATAAAAATAATTTGGACGTTCTTCAAATTCTTTGTTCATTTAAAATTTTTGCCTTTTATAATTCGAAGCAATTAATTATTATCCTATTTTTTAGTTGCTTTTCACATCCATACCGGAAAGAATTTGAAATTTTTACTTCCAAATCCATGATTTTATGCCAAAAATTTAAGAATTCACTGTTTTGTGGGTTCTGAAATTGAAAATAAATTTTATAAAAAACACTTGTGATTAATTTTCCACTTTTTTGTTATAATAAAATTTTTGGCTGTTTATTTTTTGAATATGATGAAATTCATGTAATGAATCGATCTTTAGTACAAATTATGCAGTTTAGAGTCATGCTCATGTTAATTTATGCTTTAAATTAATATTTAATTATATTTAAATGATTTTGCTTTCTAGAGTTTTAATGCAATTGTTAAATTGTGTTTTATCATTTGATTTTGTTGTAATGAATTAGTTTATAAAATAAAAAGACAATCTTATCTTGATTTTTAAGCATATTTTTTAAGGATATTGTAAAATTATTATATTTTTGGAAGTTCTGTTTAATGTTAATTCTGGCGATTCTTTCTGCTATTTCGTACATTTTTTATCTGTATTATCAAACAATATTTAATTTAATTAAAATATTTTATTGTTGATCTTTCTTAGTGCATTGATTTGTCATGTTTTAATTCCGTCATTTTGCACGGAATTTTAAATTTTACATACTATTTAAATTCCATATATTTTTAAATTCTGAATTTGGAAAATTTACATTTAATTTTATATTTTTGTCATTGAATATTCTTGCCGCCTATCTTCAGTTCTATTAATAATAGCAGTTGATCGTTGATACAAACATAGAAATATTTGATGCTTTTTCAATAATTATTTTTGTTTAAAGGAATGATATTGGTCTTGTTTTTAAATATTTTTTTATTTGTTGAACTATGAACAGAAAAAAGACCATGCGACCCTGTTACTTACAGTTTGTTTATGACGTGTTAAACAATTGAAAAATTTAATTATTCTGAAATTGGTTGGGTAAAGAGAATACAAAGAAGAAATATCTAACATATAAGAAAATGGTGAAAGTAATCAATTTACAAAATGAAGAATAATGAAGATGCAAAAGCCAAGCCAAAGCAAGAGACGCCATCCAACATAGAGCATAGAAACAAGGAGAAGAGAGTTAAAAAAGAAAAAAGTCAACGGCGAAGGGGAGAAAAGGAAAATAAATATTGTTAAAGGTGATGCGCTAAGAAAATTAGCAGAGAGAAAGAGAGAGTGATAGAGAGAAAAATGGAAGGGCAAAAAGAATAATTAAGAAAGAGAGAACCAAAAATGGAGTAGTAGCGAAAGAAAAGCATCATTTTGATTTCATTTGATAAAAGAAATTTATTTTGTTCCCATAAGTTTTGATTTTAAATTTTTATCTTTAGGATTTTATTAATATATAATAATATAATGGAGAAAAAGATCGCATTCGGAAGATTCCAAATATTTTGTCGCTTGTTGTATGTTTAATTAAGTCTCGCACTATGAGCGTTTGATAATCGCCATTTTTTGACAGATTTTCAAACATTATTCGTAGTTATGTACGGGATTACCGGTTCCCGGTCCCTGACTCGGGGTGTTCCCGTCCCTGGTCTTTGTTCCCGAGTCTAGTTTCCCGGATTTCGCAAATTTTTACACTGTTAAAGATGGCTTTGAAGTTAAAGACAGAACCAACTACAATATAAAAATAATTTTTATTTTCCCAGATTTTCTTTAAGTTTACTTTTGCAATGCAATGAGTCGAATTATTTTTAATTAAAGGAAAACAAAATGAATTTATCTTCAAATTATTAAAATTTAAAAAGACTAAATATTTTTATTAAATAGAAAAAAATCTTATATGTCAGATTAATTTATATTATTTAAGGTTATGCAATTATTATATAAGAAAAATGGCATATAATATATTAAATTGCTTCCTTAATAAACAGGAGTCGAGTAATGAAAAAACATATCTATCAAAATGCAATTGCCAAAAAATAAAAGCCAAACCCAGAAAAAATAAAATAATAACTATTTGTTTATTAGATTGTAATGATCGAAAATTAAATTATATATTTATATATAAAAAAAAAAGATAAAATATGAAGAATAAAACCTTATTTCAAAAGAAAAGCCATATTTAAAATTTATTTGTAAAGACAAAACAAAATGAAAAATAATTTAGAAAAAATACTAAAATATTTATTTAATTTAATAAAATTTATTTGTAAAGACAAAACAAAATGAAAAATAATTTAGAAAAAATACTAAAATATTTATTTAATTTAATAATTTATAAGAAATATCCATTATTTTAGCTACTCAAAATATATGATCAAATTTTTATTTATCAGAAAACATACCAAATACCGGATTTCCTAAGATAGAACGCCTTCCCCCTAATTTAGAACTTCCTCCCCCTCCCCCCTAAATTAAAGCCACCCCCTTTGAGGGGGGTTGAACAATAGAGCCCCCGGGAGTTCTATTTTAGGAAATACTATAATATATCGAATTGATATTACCTGGAAAAATTTAAAATTTCTTATTTTGATTCTTATATTTTAATAATAGTTTTTTCATTGAATTAAATATATTATTATTTCGAATCAGCTAATAAAATAAGCAGCATAGGTTTGAATCAGACGAGGCTCTACTACCGGAATTCATTAATATTTTTTTTCTGAGCAAAAGAGATACCAAAACTAGATCAGTCCACTCTTTTAATGGATAAAAAGTTTGGATTAGAAAGGTACCAAGATTCACAGTCAAAGAGAGCAAAAAAAAACTAAAAAAGATCAATTCTATTTTTTTAAAGTTTCTACAAAATATTAGCTTTTTATGTATTTTTTTGGCATTTTTTCAAATTATAAATTTCAAGAGCATTTGGGCCGGTAGTGCCGACAAACTCCACCGGGTACTATTGAAAATCTGGGTCCGATTATAAACTGTTGTAACTTAAAAATGGATCTTTTGAGTTTTTTTTTTCACTAAATCCCGAAAAACTACCATAGCATCATTAAAAAAAAAATCCTGACCACTTAAAAAATAAACATTGAACCGCATAAAAGCATTAAAATTTGTAACCAAAAAAAAACTTCACACACACACAGAGCTGAATTATCGAAATGGTAAGACACTATTAAAGTTTTTTAATGACGCATTAATAAAAATAAATGTTCTTCTTTAAAAATTGTAAGCAAATAGTAACTCAAAATATATTTAATAATGAATAAAACTAATAAAGAGTACGATGGGAATGAAAATGAAACCGACTTTAATGCATGTTATAAATTTTCTCAAACAAATATTTGGAAAATGAAAATTGTTTGACTTTTTTGAATTTTGACAGATAATTCTTTTAAAAAAAATTACAAAATTCAAATTGTAAAAAGCATAAAATTCGTATAGGATGTCAGTAAATCTGTTTTATTAATATTTTATTTTTTCAAATTCCGAGTAAATCATAATGAAAATTTTTTTTATTTACTTACATAAAAATGTAATCCACGAAAACCAAGATAATTAATTAGACAATATTTTTTTACTTTTACTTTTTCTTCTAATAATTTACCTTGGCGCAAATTAAAGTAAATGTTTCCAATTGGATATGTTATACTAGTCAATTGTCAATGAAAAATATATTATTTAAATTGCAAACGGACAATCCGAATTTTAAGAAGAAGAATTATTATTTTAAATATAAAAAAATTCTGAATTAAAAGCAAAGAAAATAATCTGTGTGATGACGAATAAAAGTTTTTAGTTCCAAAAAATGAAATTTAGAACTAACTTAAGTACTGAAGAAACTTTTATATATGCGGAATTAAATAACCAGGTTTGTGTTTGAGGGTTGCAGAACATGTTTAAATACGAAAAATATAAGAAATTGAACAATAATGCTAAAAATAAAATTAAAAAGACAAGAAATACAAATTTATATTTTTTTTATCATTTTTTATTTTTCAATAATTAAAATTTAATTAATTTTTTTAATTTTTTTGCAAAAGCCATAAGGGGTACCATATTCTATTCTTTTGCATAAACACACAAAAAAAGTGTAAAAATTTTATGCAAAAACCATAGCGAGGAAGGACCATTTGTGTTACATAAAAACAAAATAGCAAAATCATTATAAGTTTTTCATAAAATTTCTATTTTTTTCAGAATAATAGCTTTTCCGCATTATTCTCGGGTTTATCTAAAATTCTGGAGTTTTCCTGTAATATTGTTTACCGAAAAATTCCTTGTTTTCTGAAATGGTGTTTTCTGAAGTTCAGAATTATTTTGTGGGAATTCATGTGATTGCCGGAAAATTCCGGATTTTTGTGAAACTCAGACAGAAAAACTCGTTTTTTTGTATTCCAATGTTTTCTCAAATTAATTTAATTAAAAAAGAAATAGCTAAAAAAGCAAAATATTCATTAAATAAAAATACTATTTTCTTTTTTGATAATTATTAATATGCCGCTGAGGTAAGAGCGTTGCTGCCGCAGTTTTTTGTGTCGGTTTTTAGTAAAAAAAAAACAATAAAAAATAACTATTAGTCTTTAATTAAATTTTCTTCAAAAAATTATAAAGCCAAATTCAAAATAAGAAAGAATTTGTTGAAAAAAGTGAGATCACAACAATAAAAGGTGAAAAATAATTAAATAAGTTATTATTAATTTAAAAAAAGAACCCAGCGACGTCAGATTATATGCCTTACATTTAAAAAATGAGTAAAATAACACACTTTTAAAATCTATAGTTTTGCACGCAAATACCACGAAAATTTAATATTTTATAAAATTTATTTTTTTTAAATTAATGCTGTTTTTAGCCTACCCATCATAAAAACATAAAAAAAGAAATTAAATTAATCAAAAGCAATAATACTAAGATTTATAGAAAAAAAACTCTATATCTTCGAAATATATTTTTTAAAAAAGTGTTTCCTGAAATTCTGATTTTTTAAAGAATAATTAGAATTTTTATTACCTTTTACACTTTGAATTAATTTTTATTTTTTATAAACAAAGTAATGTTCCATCTGGTATAAAAATTACAATTTATGTTTTTCCAATTTTCAGTCTCCCGATGTTTTTTTGGGAAGAAATTCCGTTTCGAATTTTCAAAATCTAAGATTGGTGCATCCCTGTTCTGTAGTAAATGGATCAAAAAATAAAGAAATAAATTTTATTATATTTATTTAGGTTAAAATTAAATGAATTTTAGCACTTTAATACAATGTGCGAATCTTCGAAACTACTATAAGTTTCTTTGTGAATAAGTTTTTTTTCGTTTCTAAAATTTTAAAATCTTTAAGTTTCTTTAAATCTGAGAATTACATTTCGACTTGGGCAGAGGTTTTTGACAGTTTTTCTCTAATTTATTTATTTTTCCTCTCTTATTTTTTATTATTTTCGTAAAATAGCCATTTCTTGAGCAGAGTAAGAAATAGTTCAACTTTGAAAATCAGGAATAGAACTACACTTTCAGAATTAACAATGATTAATGAATGTATTGCGATTAATAATCTTTTAAATGCGCTTAGACAATTAATGGACCGTGATAGAGAATTTGTTATATTAAGTCAACATCAATCTAGTGTGATTTGTTTAAAGTTTAATGAATTTCATATTTTTGCGTAATGCCACTTAGGAATTTTGAAGAATTTGATTAGGGTTTGAAAATTTTGAGATTAGATCACTGAAAAACCAAGCACTCAATAGGCGTTAATTTCTCCGAAATGCTCTGATTTAGAGGGTCCAAATTTGATAATATAAAAATGTGGTCGTATTCTTATCAGAGGTAAAATAATAATAATAATTGCTTCTTTTCACAATTTTTTAAAGCGGTTTCTTTAATGCTTTTAAAAATTTTTCAAGCGGCGCTTATTGGCACCGCCAAACTATCAGTCCTAATTTTTTTTAAATAAGACCCAAAAAGCAAAAATTTGGGCGAATCTATTACCAAAAAATACTCATTTAGAAAACATTTTCCGGCGTCGCCTATCGGCACTGCCGATTCTGCCTTCTTAAAATTCATAATTTAGTTTCATTGCAAATCCAAACAGCGAGAAAAACTGAATGTAAATAATGTCAATGGAAAGCAAAATATTGTTTTCGGATTTCAATGTACTCCAATAGAAGCACATCCTAGAGAGAGATTGAAAAATAGAGCGCTGCGCTTCTATTTGAGAAAATACGAATTGCTAAAAAATAAGGGCAAAATTACAATTTTTGTGGTAAATAATTTTGTAATTGTATCTATGAAAATGCTCAGACCAATATTGGAATTTTTAAATAAATTTTGAGAAAACCTACACCAAGGAGGGGCTGATGGTGCCAAGGCGCAACCGTTTTGAAACTTAGAAAGTTTATTGCTAATATGCTAGCAGTTTTTTCCGAAAAACAATCAATTGTTGTCTTATTTTAAAAAATTTCCAAAGGGTTGAATGTCCGGCGGTGCCGACAGGCGCCGCCGATAAGACAAAAGCGCAGAAATAAAACAGAATCTTACAATAAGACAATATGTGTCATGCTAGTCTGTTCATCTCTTTGTCAAACATTTAAAACAAGAGTGAAACATTTATTTTTGCAAATAAATTAATATATGGATTCATACGCGTCCCATGACATTTTACGCGTCCCAACAACATTTTACGCGTCCCATGACATTTTACGCGTCCCATGACACTTTACGCGTCCCATGACATTTTACGCGTTCCATCACATTTTACGCGTCCCAACAACATTTTACGCGTCCCATCACATTTTCCAGCCAAATTGGTTTATTTACACATTTCCTCTAAAATATTTTGAAATATTTTGGTGTTTGAGTTGTAACGACGAAATGCGTACTGGTACAAATATGTTTGCAACAATTCAGGGTTAGTCCCATGAAGGTGTTTTAAGCTTTGCTTTAGAGCCCTCTAGGTCGCTTCAATTCCCTGGGTGTGTATTTGAGGGTTGGCTGGGTCCACAAAATACAAAAATAAAAAGTGATGGGACGCGTAAAATGTGATGGGACGCGTAAAATGTTGTTGGGACGCGTAAAATGTGATGGGACGCGTAAAATGTGATGGGACGCGTAAAATGTTGTTGGGACGCGTAAAATGTGATGGGACGCGTAAAATGTCATGGGACGCGTAAAATGTTGTTGGGACGCGTAAAATGTGATGGGACGCGTAAAATGTCATGGGACGCGTAAAACCGACTAGAACCGAAAATTCTATATGTTTGCATTAATCTTGCGAAAAATTTAAAAAAAATCATCCGTACATAAAAAGTTTTAATCTGTTGTGCCGAACCGGCAAGCAAAATTCAATTTTTGAGGTTTTTTGGCCATAACTTTTTTGTTTATTTTCTAAATTTTTGAAATTTGCACCTTAATAGAACTCGTCAAGCGCTTTCGAATATTACTTAAATTTTTGAATTTGAACGAAGATGAAAAATGTTATTGCTTGTTGCGCCGAAAGGGTCCGCGCCGAACTGGGCGGTTTCCAAATATTTTGGTATTTGGATTAAGAAATTAGAATTTCTTTACCCGTTAACAGAGAGAGATCTTTCGTTTATCCATGTTTCATTAAGTTAAATGTCATATTCTTTTTTAGAATTAAATAAAATTTGCATTTTTATTATTAAATGTTTTCAAGTTTTAACCAAAAAGTTTTATTTCACTTCTATATTTTTTTTTTACATTGGACTGCTTTTTAAAGATTTATTAATAAAAAAAATTATGTGTGTAATATACAAAAAACGAAAAAATTCATCAATATTAGAACCGGAATTGTGAAAAATTCCGGGATAAGCAGCTGGATCAGGGTTACTGAATCGTTCCGGACAGGATTAAAAAACTGTTTTTTGCGTAATCCTGATCCAAAAATTATGAGCCGTATCAGCTATTTTTCAAAAAAAAAAAAAGAAGAAAACTAAGAAAAATTAAATGAAAAATTAAAAAAATTCTTCCTTTCTTTATAATAAAATAGCAATGGAGAAATAATCAAAAATTGAAGTATTATGGCTTTGTTGTCAATTTTAATATTGGTTCTCTGGTGAGAATTTTTTAAGTCCTCATTTGGCTGTCAAAAAATCATTTAGGCTCAAAGGAGCATTTTGGAAAAATTTTATTCCAAGGGTAACCAACCATCGTTTAATTTACTTGGAATTGTAATTTTTTTCTAAATCCTCTCTTCTTAAGAAAAATGGCTAAAAAAATTGATTTTTCATTTTGACGGTAACAAATTATTTCTTTTTTAATCGTTTAATTTTTTTCTTGTTTTTTTTAATTTAAAGAAAATAATGGGCTTTAAAAAATTAGTATTTTATTTTTTTAGGTTAACTATAACCTAATACTTTCTTCACTTAGTATCAGTTTCCAATTTTTCTTTTCATGGTTTTTTTGATTTAATGTATTTTATGCTTAATATATTGAACATTTTAATCCTTTTTTCCACTTTTAAGGTTTTATTTAGTTTTATTTATTTTTTGAACTTTATTTTTTAATTTTTTAGTTGTTTTAAAAAATGAAAATTTTCGTTTGTATTATTAAAACCGAAAAATTCTCGGTATTTTTCGATTTTTCAGTTTAAAGATCAGGGGCCTTATTCCCGTCTTGCGGTTAATTCCTTAACCGCGGTTTAGATGGCTTAACCGCGGTTTAAAAATTTAACCGCGATTCTCGTCTTTCCATTTTAAACCGTGGTTAACGCTTAACCGTGGTTAATTTAACCGCGGTTAAGGACCCGCTTAACCGCGGTTAACACCTCTAACCCACGTATTTTCGTTTTTTCATATTCTCGTTTTTCCCTTCTTAACCGCGGTTTAAGCGCTCCCTTGTAATTTTAACCACATTTCGAGGCAGGGTTAAGCCCTTGGTTAAGCGTAAAAAAATTTTTTTTTTTGAAATATTAACAAATATTGCTGGGTAATAATTGTAAATTGATCAAATATGATCATACCACATAAAACAGTGATCAAAATTTATAGATTTTCGATATCATAGCCCGTTAAATTCTTGCGCTGTAACAAATCCTTTTTCAATGACAAAACTTCCATTTCAAGCCTCAATTTCTCCATTTCAAGGTCCAACTTTTCGGTCTCTTTTTGCAATGCCTTAAAAAATAGTTATTTTAAATGTAATTCCTTTTTCCTTTTACAATTCGTTGAAGATCATTTTTTGATGGCTGAATAAGCTCCTCGATTTGGCTCTTTTTGGAAGAAACTTTTTGAATTTTTTGTTTAACTGTTGTTAATTCCGTCAAAACTGCTGCGGGTCCAAATGGGTCTTCTTGGAAAAAAGGAGATTCGGCCGTTAAGGAAGTGCTTTGTCCCCCAAAATGAGTTGAAACAAAAGACTTGGTAGTCAACGCAGCGGCAGAAGTCGAAGATTTGGGGGTGGAAAAACCTTTTTTTTATTAATAAAAAAACGAATAAATTTACCAAGTTCAAGGGGATTTTTTGAAACCCCTACGACGCGGGTGTCCTCTGACAAATGCTGATCCAGCAAATCAAAATAATTTTTTCTCTCGGGTGCTCTTCCGCCTCCGGTAGGTGCATGTTTTATTTCCGACATGTAAGATTTGTACGATTTGAACATGTTCCTATAACGTTCTTTCACATGCTCAAGATCCCGAAATTCTCGGCTATCCTATAAAAAGGCTTAGTTTGGTTTTAAACTAAAGACTTTTTCCAACCGCTGAGTTCACTGCAGTGGCGACTTCACCCCAGGCTATTTTTTTGTCTTTGGTGGTTAAAGTTGAAGAAAAAGTGCCTTCCAAAATTTCGCGGCGAGCAAAATAGGCCTTTATGGAGAGATTTCCGCCTTTAAAAAAACAAAAGCTAACTTCGATCAAAGCGGAATCCTCCTTATCGCTGAATGCGATACTTCGTTTTCGTTTGGGGGCTCGGGCAAAGGGCTCTTCTTCCATATTATCCAGCAAAATAAAAGCAAATAAATTTTGACATTCTTCGATACTGGGTGTTAATAATGCATCAAAAAATGCCGCCGAACAATCACACGATTAGGTCAACAATAAACATCAGCCGCCTTTCACTCCCCCCCCCCCCCCCCTCCGACCGTCCGTTTCCTATAATTTTCCGGCCAACAAAGTCATAACGGGTTATTTTTCCAGCATTTTTAAAAATGTTTGCCGATTTGCTCAACTCTGATTCGGATTCGAATGAAGAAGAAGGTCAGCAACCAAATGTTCCGAGGCTTTATAAGCCGCACAATAGTTTGGAAAAATTTTCTGACATTGACATTGTTCGCCATTTTCGCTTGCCTCGAACAACGATTCTGCAAATTTCCGAACTAATTCAATCAAAAATTGAAAGGAAATTTGAATTTCGCAAAACGGATGTTGATCCCTCATTTCAGCTGCAAGTTCGGAATTGGTCAGGGAACAGTTTCAAAAGTAATTGAATCGGTTACTAATGCCTTATTGGAAATTGCTCCTAATTATATTAAATTGCCGGAAAATGATCAACTCAATGCCATAAAGGCCGGCTTTTATGGGGTATACTTTAAAAAGTATTATTAAAACCCGTTCTGCTGTTGATGATTAGAAGGCTAAAATGCCGCGTGTTATTGGCTGTATTGACGGCACTTTCTTACCATTACAACGGCCTGCTAATCAGTTGGATTATGGATACGTGTGCCGGAAGGGCTTTACTGCTCTTAATTGTATGGCAGTTTGTGATCATCAAAAGAAATTTATTTCGTTTTTCTGCAATTATCCGGGTTCGTGCCATGATAGTTATGTTCTCCGGTATTTTTTAAGAGTAATAGACCTATTAAAATTATTTTCTTTTAGTTGTTCTCAATTCTTTAATAAAATGGAAAAAGAGCCACTCGATGGAATAATCTTAGGGGATTTATGTGCCTGTACGGTTTCCAAAAAATGCTAAAGAAGAAAATTACAACTCTGCCCATGCAAAGACTCGAGTCACTATTGAGCAATGTTTTGGCATTTTCAAAAATCGGTGGAGATGTCTAATGAATAAATGCCGAGTCCAACCGGGTAAAAATTCATTGTAACACAATTAGAAAACCCTTTTTTAAGAAAAATTGTGCAAAATTGCGAATGTATGTGCATTTCTTCATAATATTGCCATTGATTGCAATGCGCCGCTTCCTCCGCAAGAGGAGAGTATTATAGAGGAAGGTGTTGAGGAAGAAATCATCCAACAGCAAATATTGATGCAATTAAGCATGATTATATTACTCGCAATTTTTAGGCATTTTTATGTCCACAAATAATATTTTAAGTGAAATATTTTTTTATTTAAATATTGCCTAAAACCGTGGTTTATTTAACCGCGGTTTTCTTAACCACGGTTAAAGACGAGAATACAAAATTTGGTTAAAAATAAACCGCGGTTAAATAAACCACGGTTAAGGCGCTAACCACGGTTAACTAAACCGCAAGACGGGAATAAGGCCCCAGGCAAAAAGGAAGGGTCGGCGGTGCCGATAGGCGCCGCCGTGAGAAATTTTGAAAATTGACTATTATTTTGATAACAAATCTAGACAAAAAATCATAAATTTTTGAGGATTTTTATGATAAATTTTGAAAAAACCTACGCAAATTGGGGTCCGGTGGTGCTGATAGGCTAGGCGCCACCGAGGGAAATTTTGAAAATTTGTATACAATTTGTTAAGAGATTTTCCCTAAAAATAGTCAAATTTACGCTCATAATCAGCGTGAAATTGCGCTTTGGTGGAGCCATTAACGTTAATAATCTCAGAACCGGAGAAAAATTTGAATATTTTGGCAAAAAATGTTAAGATCCTTTGAGCTCCAAAAATAAGTACAAAATAAGTACATTGAGCTCAAATAAGTACAATACTTAGAAATAAGTACATTTTAAATTTATAAGTTTTCCACCCTCAAAATAAGTACAATACTTACAAATAAGTACAAATGGGAGCTCCGATTAAAAGGTTATTTAATTTGTCTTTTTTATTTTTAACGATTATTTTTCCAAATTTAGTTTTCTGTGAAATGGTGCTTTGGGAATCGATCGCCGCCCGTTTTTTCTGTGAAATGGTGCTTTGGGGGCGATCGCCGTTATGTTCTTACATGAAGAGAAACAATTTGAATTAATTTATTATTAGCAGCGATTTTTACATGTTAATGCATTAACTTGTCTTCTCTTTTCGGCTAGTTTTTATTTCAACTCATAGTTTTTTTCAGATTTTTCAAAATTTATTTTTTTTGTAATTTAATTTTTCAATTAGTGCCTTTGCCCATTTTTGAATTGGTTTATCGGGAGTTTTGAAATTATTTTTAACGGCAGAAGCACAGGATGGCATTTCCTTTTATTTACTTATTCATTTTTTTACAAGTACTGACTCATTTTCTTTACACAATATTTGGCAGATATCAGTTTTATGGGTTTTATTCATGTCTATTTTGTGGAAACAACATTCTAGACATACTTTTTTCCTAATTTTATATGAAATTTTTTTTTGGCTACATTTGGGTCATCACTTTTTTGTCTAACCTATAGTTAAGTGAGACAGAGATGAAAAGCATGAGAAAAGAAAATTAATGGAGTCAATCGAAACTAGTGTTGGCACCAGCCCGGACTCCGATCGGGTTTTTTTGGGTTCGGGTTCGGGTTTTGGTATCTCACTGGGGTTTTGGACACTGGATTTTTTGGATTCCGTTCCGCGGAAAATTTTGAACAAGAAAGATGTAAGGCTTTTAGTGGAAAAATGCACCAAAAGCAAAACTTAGTGTTTAGTCGTAGTTTAGTTGTTTGTCCTCCCTGTTCCAAAAAATTTTTATTGTGTCTTAAAAATTATTTAAAATTTTTATAAAATCTCCCATATGTATTTTAACTATTTTTGTGCCAAAATGCCTTAACAAAAAATACCTAAATATTAAGATTGTCGCCGAAGCGCCAATCGCCACTCCCTCTCCATTCTCTTAGTTTTTTAAAAATTTTCTCATAAATCACAAAAACAGGGCTTTTTATGCTATAAATAAGAGCTTAAAATAAGATGGGCTGTTTTGGCAATGATATCTTCGTTTTTACAGTGAAAATAAACCTCCCATAAAATAGGAAGACGCGTTGACTGTATTTTGAAGTGATTTTAATCTTTGGGGCGAATTTAATTTAAAATTAGAAAATCCATCCGGATCCTTTTTTGAAAACCCGGGTTCGGGAAAACTAATCTTGAGTAAGCCTCCTCATAAACAATAAATGGTCAATGATTGTGTTTTTATTTAAATTTAGTTAAATTTTTCAACATTAAAAATTGTATTATCATACAACGTTAAGTATTGAATTATTATTTTTTTATTCGCCGGTTAGATATTGAATTTTGTTTGAACAAATTTTTTTGATAAAATATAATCTAATTCAAATTCTAGTTTTCCAATTGAAAAATTTAAAACGCTAAAGAATTTTTAGATTAATTTATCCATAATTAACTTTGTTAAAAATATTTTATAGCATTTGAAAATTTATATGAATTTATTTTTATTCTTGGAGTTGTATTTGTACAAAAACCCAAAAAGATTCTTCAAAGTATCAATTATTTAGTAATAGGAATCATTTTTAATTTATTCCTTTATTCATATTATTTTCATTTGTTCTTTTTTTATTGTTTTTATATCCTTTCAGTTTTTTCTTCTATTAAAAATTCAAAAATTCTTTTATGCATTAGTAAATTTATATGCATTATTAATAATTGTTGAAAGCAAATTTTTCTAAAATTTATACAAAATTTACTTGCCCAAAAAGCCATGAAATTAAATTAAAAAACACATATTGGTTTAAAATAATTAAGGTAAAATTAAAAAAAAAATTGTTGTAAGAATAAAATGGGCGTTTGTTTATTGGAATTAATTAATTTAATTAATGAATATTTATGTTTGTTTTTTAAGAGACATTAAATTAGTCGTTGTATTTTTAGAAATCACCAATTCCCATAGGTGAATTAAGTATAGACCATATTTAAGGAACTCAATTGAATTATTTTTCTTTTTTCAGACGGTATCTGAACCCAAACTTTATCATTTTCCAAGATTATTTTTTTTGTTATTTCAAAAACCGATAAAAAAATTAAAATCTTTGAAATCTCATAAAATTTCTTTATCATATTTTTTATTTTCATATTTTTGGTTATTTCGTCTTCGTCTTGCATTTTTCGAATTTATTTAATTCCTTGGCTCAAAATTGTTTTGGTTTTTTTATTTACGCTTCTTTATATAATCCACATGGATAAGAAATTAGTCATCATTTCGATAAATGCTCATTGATTTAGAAAAAAACCAAAAGATTAATTGGTTTAATAAATTTTTTGAGTTTGGAAACTTTCTTTTTATCTTCTTCAAAAATAGTCCCAAATGAATATATTTGTTAAAATACTACAAATCCCAATTTGATTTTTCCTTCATGTAACACTTGCCTATTTTTATCAAATAGGGGAAGGAATTCCTTTCTAATTTTTCATTTGAATTTAAATTAATTTATTTAAAATATAAAATTACATTTTTAATTTAAAGAACACTCTTGAATAAAAACCAAAAGTTTTTTAGTGGGTGAGTTTGGATTTGTTTCTGATCTTTTTTATGTTGCATTTTATTTTAACGCTTAGATATCATTACTTTTTCTATCGAACTTTTCATAGCAATCCACACCATGTTACTATTCAATAATTAGAGGATATTTAAAATTGACGCTGTCCTACTACCGCAAAATTGACCAACAGACTGTAAAAGAGAGTGTTGACTCATCAATGCATTCATCATCGGCATAACTTCCAGCTGGTATCGGAAATGGTCATAATATTTGTTTCGGTAAGCCATTATTGCACAAATGCTTATATACTGTAGTTTCTTTACGTATTTTTATTGGTTCTGATTTATTCTTATTATTATTATGTAAACTTCAGCAAGTGCTTTTGCTGCGGAAAGGACTATCGAGGCGAAAAAGAAAATTAACAACTTTCTTCTTTTATTTGGTAAATGTGTTCTTTTAAGTTGTATTAAGTAAGTGGAATTAAAAATTCTTAAGGTTTAATATTGACAGATATAAGTTTAGATGGGAAGCCTCATGGAATGTGTTTACTTTATCTTAATTGCTTATATTTATTATTGCTTTAATACTTGCCAAATATTATCACTTGGTATTTATTTTTCATTATATCTCGTCATCTGTTTGTGGTTGGTAGTTCTTCTTACTACCATAAGATGAAATCGCTTTAAAAACTCAAATATGTTGATTTGACTTAGAATGATAAATATTTATTATACTTGCAATTGAATTATTTTTACTTTTTTATAATTAAATATTTGATATAATTTTACTCAGAAGCAATTTTTTTTCTTATTTTTGATGTTTTTTTAATATATTGGTCTTTTTATGAGCAAAAAATTAAACCTTTATTCTATCATAATTTTATATAAAAAATAATTAGCCTAAGAATTTGTTAATAACCCTACGATCTCGGCGACAAACACTTATGCTTTTCAATTCCTCTGAAATGGTTGTGCCGATGAATTTGTTGCTGGTCTACCTTCCATAGAACGGTCGTCCGTTCATTCTCCCTCCCCCTACTGGTAAGGATATTTTGTCCTTATTCAAACGAGCGAGCAAAAGACTAAATTTGTTATAGGAAGGGAATGCCCCGTTACTGAAATGGCCGGATTCCAAAAAGAAAAGCCTGACCATAGTACGGGTGGTCGATAGCCGGACTATCACAAAGAGGAACCGCCCATACCCTGAAGATAGAAAGAAGGTTGGCCCCACGAAGACAACCCGTCCCATAGCCTGACGATAGGACAAAGGGTCCACCATAGGATGGGGAGGGGGGGTAAAGGGGCCAGCCCATTTCAAGTTGTGGTAATGCACTTTTTCTAGTCTGGGTGGCAGAGGAACAACAATTGCGATGTATTTTATTGTTGCGGTGGCGGTGCATTACCTTCTGGCGCAGGCAAAATTATGAATGATAACTCCTTTTTCTTTCTTATAATATCATTGTGCATTATCTTTTATTTAGCTCTAAATTTTTTAGTTGTTTTATTTTTATAAGGTAGCAGTAAATGTTTTCAGTTTATTTATTTCTATAATTTTTTCAATTAACTGAATTTCTTTACTTTTTTGGGTAAACTTTTTTAAATATTTTTATTAAAATTCCTTTTTTTATATATTTTTTGCACATGAAAAATTGATCACGTTCTAGAAACTGTCTTGAAGAATAGAGAGTGTTTTTAATTCATTGTTTTTTTTAATTCTTTTGGACATGAAATTAATCCATGTTTTATTGGCTTTATGTTAAAAATGAATTTAACTTATATTATTTATCTTCATGTCATGAACTTATTCAAATCTTATTAATTTATTTTTAGACCTATAAATTTTTTGCGTTTAAACTTTTTAATTTTTCATATATAGCCATGAGAAAAAATTAATTAATTTTTGCAATAGTTTTAATCTGCGAGTTCGTTTAAATTCTCTTAAGATTTGATGTCAGAGGAAAGAGTTACTAAGATTAAAGTCAAATAAATTAAAAGGCTAATCTAATGAAATGCATAATTTTTTTAAGTTATTTATTATCTTCATTACTTGAAAATTCTTTTTAATACTTTATTTTTAACATCAAAACTAAAGTTTCCCCAAATTAGTTTCAGAAAAACAGGTTTTTTTGATCGGAGTCCAAAAATAGCTAAATTTTGCGATAAAAATTTATTTGCACCTTCCTTCCAAAAAAAGGAATATTTTAAAACTAAAAATAATATATTGGTTTTCCCTATAAATTAATCTTAATTGAATTAAGCCTTTTAATATTTTTAAAGTAAAAAATAGTGTGGGAATACCACCTTTTAAGGCGAAATTGATAAATTAACAAAAAATGGTAAGTAAGAATTTTTGGATCTTCTCCCACCAATTAAATGTTGCACAGAAGCCAAACAAAAATGATTGAGAAAATAAAAAACTTTAAATTTTTGAAAAACACTTTAAAAAGGGTCGAATTTTTATAAATTTATTTATTTTATATCTATGTAACACGCAAATTAATGAAAAATTAAGGGTTTTTATTCATATATGCACATTTGAAATTAGAAGGGTTTTAAATTTGTTTTTTGGTAAAAGTGACGCAAATGCGCTTGGATAATTATTTATGACTTCTGATTTTTAATTGCGCGTATTGTGTGATGTAAAGTCTTTTCGTTTTAAAATTGGGTCTTAAGTTAAGAAAAATGATTACAAAATTAACAAACTATTTGTAATACAAATGTCAATATTGAGGGTAAACATATAAAAGAGTATTTGTCTGCCAATTTTGGTAAATTTATAAGTGAATAATGTATGAAACAATTAGGCGATGTTTGTTACAAAAAACTGATCGGAAAGTGTGCGACCAGTTTTTCGACCAAATTAAGCGGAAAGGGTGCGCACTTAATTTAGGGCACCTCGTTTGATCTTATGCTTTCGCCGATATTTATTCGCACAGTTGTAAGGTGATTTAGAGACGAACATTATACTGCACAATTCTTTTTCGTGAAAGACTTACACATTTTAATATTTCTATTTAACCATTTTTTGCAATTATTTTTATTTTTAATAACGGTAAGTTTATTTAAAAAAATTATAAGTCGTAATTTCTTTTACGTCTACACGTGAGCTATTTCATGTTTTCAATTAAGTGCTTACTTTAAAAAAACGTTTTTGATTTTTTTCTCGTTTAATTTAATATTTTTCAAAATAATAATTCATTATATTTGAAAAAGGGATTTTTTATAAAGCTTATTTAATATGCTAGTTATGGCCTCCAGACATTTGGTGACCCGACATTTGAGTTCACCCGAGACTTAGGGAACCCGACACTTAAAGTTGGGTGTTTCCTTATTTTTCCCGATTTTATATTTGCGTAATTGAAATCTCCAAATGTCGGGTTCACTAAGTGTCGGGTCATTACTAACATTACTGTAACGTGGAAGAAAATAAAAATATTTTTTTCAAAATAAATATATTTTTAACATTACTAAATAAAAGCAGAAAGCGAAAAAGTAAAAAAAAATATTTTTTTTCTTACTTTCATTTTTCTAAATTAAAAAAAAATTTTTTTTTATGCTGACATGCTCGGTTAAATAAATCAATGCACAGTGAAGGAGGCAAAAAATAAATGAATATGAATTTGGGTGTTCTCCCTTCTGCATCCCCAGACCTTCATCCTTACCTCACCACCGACTCCAATTTTTATTTGGCGTCACTTTTGATTGATTTTTGAATTTTTGCAGAAAGACGACAGAAAAAAAATAAATGAGGAAAAAGTAAAAATTAAAACGAATAAAAAAAAATTAAATTAATTTTTTTTTACCCTTACAATTTTTCTCTTGTTTATTTTCGCCTCTTGGTCTCAGGGAATGTCTCAAAATTATTAAATAAATTTTCTTCCATTTAAATGAGCTTAGCAAGAATCATTGTCATCAAAGAACTTTTAAGCAGAACTGCGGCATGGGAATTTGTGATTAATATTTTAAAATTACGTCTCCATATTAGATCAAATTATATTCTGCCAAAAAGAGGAAATTATAAAAAAAAACTCAAAATAAGTGACTGCTTGCCATTTTAATTATAATAATTGATTGGGCCGGTGCGCTTGGAAACCCCTAAAATATTAACCAAATTTCTAAGAAAAATGTAAGAATAAAACTTCAAATCCGCAAAATAAAAGCTAATTGGTTGATAAAATAATATCCTCTAATAAAAAAAACTATCAATAAAACAAGGTTAATATGCTTTACTAAAAAGGAATAGTTACACATTCGGTAATTTATCATTAAAATCTAATTCCGACAAAATTGCCCTTGATTTCTTATATATAACCATGGGAAAAATTGAAATAAAGGACCTTACAAAGAAATAATGGGCGGGCAGCAAGAGAAAAGAAAAAAAAACAGTGTGCGGCAAAAACAAAAACAAACTCACTGGCTTTGAAAATTAATTAATGGAGAAATTAAAAGAAAATCTAAAGAGCAAAGATAAAAAAAATGAAATTTTATTTAAAAAATAAGTGTTTTATACCAAAAGAAAAAACCCAAAAAGCTTAATTATAATTCATGCACTTTACTTTTGTAATATTCAAGAAAAAAATCAGCATAAGAAATTAAAATTTGTTTTTTAATGCTCTCCCTTTTTTTCTTTTTTTAAATTTCTGTTTGCCCCGGTCCCGCGCCTATAGGTACCGCCGGCTCCCTGCCTCTTTAAAAGCATTTTTTCAGATATTTCTTGAAGAGGCACTTAAGTACCTATTCTTTGGGGCCTATTTTTTTGAATTACCCAATAAACGCGAAACTCAAAACGCAAAAAACCCGAAAATTTCAAATTGCGAAACAAATAGTCGGGGGCGTGTCGCCCCCGCGTTTCGGCAACAAGTAAAAAAAAAAAGTATAGTTTTTTTTAAAACTTACCCCTGTTTAATACAGATTTCTTTTTTTCGAAAAGGCTGGGGGTTGTCTTTCGAAATAGGATCCGCTTTTTACCTAGGACCAAGCAAGCTCAGGCTTAGGTTGGCTAGTTGATTTTTTTTTTTGAAAAACCGAAAAACCAAAACCGAAAACTGGGGTTCGACCAAAAACCGAAAACCGGGGGTCGTAATACCATCCTAACAGAAAACCGGGACCCCCGATTTAAAACAGGCCGCCGCTTAGTAAGTAACAACGAAAAAATAGACTATTTTACAAAAGAAAATTCTTTTTTCTGTGCGCAATTCGGGCGATTAATACATTGCTTCCTCCTTCGTCTTTTTGTGTGGAATTATTTACTCCCTGCGTATCTTTTCGGGTGGCTATGTTTGCGGGCGTGCATGTTAAAATAAGCAGAAATTATTTGGGTAGAAAAAAGAGCGTGTGTATATAAAGTAAAATTTCAAGATTTATTTTTTCTTTTTAAATAATTTCTTCCAAAATAGAAAATTAGTTATCATAAAAAATGAAATATGAATAAATGAAATTGCACAACCTTAATTTCATCTTTTTGGCCAAAAATTACAATTTTATAATTTGTGTTTTTTAGTCAATGAATTTGATTTATTCAATATTATATTTAAAAGGGAAAAAAATCAAATTTAGGCTTAAAAAATGAGAATTATTACGTAACACATCTTCATGGTAAAAGAATACAAAGATGCAAATAAAGCTTAATAAACCATAAACTAATTAAAATAAATGCTCATTTTTAATTATGGAATGAAATATATATATGTGCCCTAGATAAACAAATAAAAATATTAAATAATAAAAATAAATAGACTAATCTTATTATTTTAATACAATTATTTTTTTATGTAATCATACTTTTTGACTAAAAAACAAAAGTGTGTGATAAAAAAAATTTATTAATAAATATAGTTTTTGTTTGTTAAAAAATTTGCATTAAAAAAATGAACAAGCTAACTTCTAGCGCCGTAACATCTTAAGTAAAATAGCAAAGGAAAAAACATCAGAACAGAGCGTATATGCCCATAATAATCTTGGCTAATAAAGATTGAGTTCTTTTACCGATCGCTCGACGTCAAAGTTTTTTGTCAAAAATACAATTCTTAAATTTTACAAAAACCCATAAATATTCATCTAAAATAAATAAGATTGACTCTTCAAATAAATACTCAGATATTAGAACCTAAACTAATTATATGATGTTTAATGATGTTTTCTTGTTATTTTTAACATTTAACTTATTTTGTTGTTTTTACTTTAACTTAAATAAATTACCAATAAATATATTAATAATCTTAATTTTGTAAAATGAATTTTATCGCCAAAACGAAAAAGAAAAAAACCGAAAATATTTACTGTATATATTTCTATAAATAATACCCAAAAAAATTTCTAGTCGCAATCTTTTTAAAAAAGCCCTAATTAGATCTTTAATATATTTTTAATTGTTTCTAAAAAAATAAACAAAAAAGATCTCCCAATTACTTCAAAATAAGAATTTCAATGGACAAAAAGAAAATTTAGGGGCCAAAAATGATATTATTTTGAAATACGCTTTCAAAATTTTAAATAACAATTTATTTAACAAAGAGATTTTTAAAAACCGAAAACGAAACTAAAACAAAAAAATGCCAATGAACAAAACCAAAACGAAAAACCGAAATCATAAAGTGCCGAAAAAGCAAAAAACACGAAAACAAAAACTAAAACGAAATTTCGTACACTCCTGCTTTGAATTGATTGAAATGATAATCATAATATTTATTTTTAAAAATATATTTCTGTTTAATCATTGTCATTTTCTTGCTGTGTGCTAACTCCACTTTCATAAATAATGAAAGTTCGATGAGGGAACATTATTTTGATATAGAAAATATACGTAGAAATTATCAGTGAAAAATCCAATTCATAAGAAAAACTGTAAACTTGATTTCTTTATTTTCGAACAATAACTTAATTTTTTACAAATTTATTTTTTGGCAAAAGCGCAATGGATAGCAAATGTTTAATAGGACTTTTTCTATTTTTTTTTTAATTTATATTTGTTATTTTTTAGTTTTTTAACAAAAATGCAACGTTTCTATTATAATTACTATTGCACTTTAAACACCGACCGTTTTTTGAGCGGAGTCAAGAAAACAACAAAAAAATATTTTACACCTAGTATGAATCAAAATCCTTTTTTTAAAAAAAATTAGTTTTTGCTTTTTTTTTATTTGCTAGCCAATTTTTCATAATAATTGAATTTTTTCGTTAATTCGTCGGAAGGCAATTATTCTTTTTGGTTAATCTTGCCGTTCAATAGCATTAATTTGAAAAGAAAAGTTCATTGTACTTTCTTTTTTCAATTATTTATTTTACTTCTTCTAATTTCCTTTTGCTTTTATAATCCTTTTGTTGGAACATTCTTTTTTGGCTGGTACCTACACCTTTTAAGATTATATTGTTAATTTTTCAAGTCTTTTTACTAATAATTTTATTTATTTTTTATATTCCTCTTTTACAATAGCTATTCTTTTGAGGTGCATTTTTATAACAAAAAAAGTGAGCAAAATATAAATAAAGTTTTGAGATTTAATGAGATACTGTTGTCGAATCGTAATTGCAGGCATTATATATGGTATTTTGAAACTAAATATTTCTAAATGATGTATTGATAAATAATTTTTATTTAAAAAAAAATTGAGGTTTTAAAGAACGTTAAAAAAAATAAAATTTACTGTTATTTGAAAAATGTATTAGAATATAAAATAATAAAATATACAAAAAAAAATTTTTAAAAATATATATGCGATTCAAAGTTTAAAAAAGGAAGTAAATAAAATAAGGAATACAGAAATTTAATTTTTTTTTTTCTAAGTTTTCGAAACAAACGTATCAATATAAAACGCGTAAATTTTTACGGTTTACCGATTTTCAATTTTCGGTGAGATCAGTAAAAACCGGTAAAAAATCATATAAATAAGCAATGTTTTTTTTTAATATTTTTGGAGCTTTTCTTTTTTAAATGCTCAGTTATAATACTGATAATAAAAGCGAGCAATAAAAAGGCAATAAAACCAAAAAAAAAAAAATCACAAAACACAAAAAAATCTGACAAGCTCTTTAATTATTTTAATAAATAATGATCCTTTTCCTACAATAAAAGGGCCATTTATTTTTGTCTGGATTTGCGCTTCACATTTCTGGAGAATTATTTTTTGTTGTGATTTTTGCATTGAAGCATTAGCTATTTTAAATTGAGGTGTTTTTGTTAATTTACCTATTTTTATAATTTTTGTTTAGTTATAACATATATATTAATTCGGGAGGTCCTGAAGGTAAAATTCGTTGGAGAAAAGATTTTTTCAAACTCGAATATTATCGAATTTTGCAAAGGATTAACTTATTTGATTATAGTTTAATTTAATAATTTACAGCATTTCATATTCGTATAAAAGTTAGCAATAAAAAATATAATAATAAATTTAAAAAATAGTGTTTTTTATTGAAAAAGTGAAATCTCAATTTCAAATACTATGTATTATTCGTTTTTTTGCTTCTGGTTCGGCCACGGTATTGAAGCATCAATAACGTTCTAACTCTTTTTTTATTTACAAAGTCCAAGTTCTTCAATAAAGTTTTTAATTTAAAAAATAATGGAGAAATGAGACAGAGAAATATAAAAAATAATTAATTGGTGGTTGAATTGTAGCGTAGTAATAAAAAAAAGTGTAGTGTGTGGTTAAAAGACAGTGGTTGGTGGTTGCTCCATCAAAATTTACCATCTTCTTTTATTACTGTTTTTCTCATGGTTTAAGGTCATTTGATCTGGTCAAATAACGATCTTCTTTTACTACGGCCCCGGGGTGGTGGTATAGGTGTAAAGTAAACAATCTTATCAATTGCAGATGCGCTTGAAGAAAAAATGACAAATTTCGGAGTAAATTCATTCATTGATTTAAATGGGGATTTGTGTTTATAATACAAAATACAAAAATGAATGTTTTTGAACTCAATTATTGTTCCTTTGAAAATGAGCTGGACTGATGGGCCTCCTTGTTTTAAGATAATTAAATTTTATCAAAAAGTTCATTAAAATTCTTATATAATTCGGGTGCCAACTTTTTGAACCCCGGAATACTTTTTTTGTTGAGTGTCTATCGTAACATGGATTTATAGCATGCATTTTAAGAAATAAAAAAGCCTAAAGCCTTAAATATAATATTAGTCGGATAAATTTTAAAACAATTGGTATAAACCATAAAATCAAATATTTATTTTTTTATTAAGATTCACATAGAATTTTTTCTCCTTCAGGTTTTTTTTTAATAATGTTTTTTATGTTTCAAATGTGTATTATTTAGTATTTTATAAAATAACTAATTTATTTTCAAATATTATTGCAAATGACTCGGAACTCTAAAACGGAAGACTAGCAATTCCGGGTTCCTTTATTCACGAAGAAAAATCTTTTTCTTTTTTATTTAGGCAAATTATCAAAACAATATTTTTATTAAATAGTTGAATTAGTGAATTTAATGGCTTTTTTCTTTTTTCTTTTGGCACGCGTGCGACTCCTTAACTTGCGGACCGCACGCGAGCGACTCTACCATTTTTTCAGTTAATCATCTCCATTAGAACTCTACATTATATTAAATTTTTGATAAGTTTATTAAATGACCCGTTTGTAAGTAATTTTTTATTTCGTCTTAATGTATGCCTCCCAATTTTTCCATTCGTATTTTTTTATTCATTTTTTTCGTTTGGATAATTTATATTCCTTTGTCTTTAGTTCAATCATCTTTCGCCAAAAACAATTTTTTTGCACTAATTAAATACTTTTTATTTTTAATTAATCTATTAGATTTAAAAAATTGTTTTTAAATTAGAAACAGGTCTCATCAGCCGGTTTTTTTGTTCAATTATTAGTTCATGTACTTGACCCAGTACCTTCAAACTTGCTGAAAGCCTACCCAGTTTAAATAACATTTTGGGTCTACAATATTAAATAAATTTTATTAACCTTATTTAGAGCAAGGATTATAAATTGATTTATCATTTTTCATCAAATAATTTTCTAATATTTATATACTGTTAAATGACTTCTTTTTGGAGAATGAATTTTATATTATCACATTTTATTCCTCTCTTGCTGGATCACCGTGTGTAGAGAAAAGCGTCCAAGTTGTACTTTATGCATTTCCTTATAGATCTTGTATTCTAATTTCAATGTACTAAAAAATCAGTTTATAATCAAGGGCCCATTTTTCATGTAATAATTATTCAATAGTAGAGAAAAGCCTTGACGTTCTTTGGGGCATTGTCATATCTCTCTTATTTTTGTTCATATACAGGGTGACAAATAAGTCCTGTCCCACTTTTCGATTTTGAATATCTTTTGAACAAATGAGCCTTTTTTCTTATTTAAATATTCATTTTAAAGCCTGTTCTATTCTCAATAATGCCTAATTAGGCAATCAATAATATCATTGGCCAAAAGTGGAATGGCTTCTTCAAAAATTGCGCCAATTTTCGGTGTGAGCAAACGCACTGTTAACCGGACAATAAAAAAATTTCGGTAAATAAAAAAATCGATAAAAAAAATTCAATTCATATAGGGAACATGGCACGACTGAGGACCTTAAAAGAGCGGGAGACCTCGGGCAAAAAGCACACTTAGGGTCCGTCTCTAGCAAAAAACGAACTAGGGATGAAGCCGTATAAGCTGCAGAAAGCACAATTTCTGACAATGAATATGAAAACAATTATAAGCAAATGATCTTAAAATCTAATGTGCTATTGAAGCTCCTACTGTTACCTTTTATACGGGCTTTTAAAATTTTTAAAAGTATACCGCAAAAGCAGAGTTAAAAAAAAATCACCCCACTAAAATTAATTGTGTAAGTCAATTAATTAGTGTTTGTACTTATTTGATTTATCTAACTAAAAACGAGATCCTTGGCTATAAAAAAGATTTTAATTTTTTTTATTATAACATTATTAACTCTAATAGACGCCCCGAGGCGTATAAGATCCCCTTCTAAGGAGGGTGTCATTTGGAAGAAGAGCGTCTATTTTTCAAGCAAAAAGTAGCTTCAATGGTTTATTAACTAATATTTTAACTATTTGGAGTTTATTTGATATTTCATTTATTATTGTGATTTAAGTTTTGTTTGTTTGCAAATTCTTCTAAAATAATATTTTTTTTAGTTTTCTTTTATTTAAATTTTTTTGGAGGTGTTATGGTTCAGTTTTGAGTCTTAGATCATCATTATTGTGGTCGGTGCTAGGTCGAAGTGACAAAAGTGCAGATGCGGGCGAAGTGACAAAAGTGCAAAATATGCTGAATTTTCGAGTAAATCATGTCATAACTTTGCTCAGACGCAACCAAATTAACTAATCTTAATATCATACGATAGCTCTTACTTGTTTCTATTAGCTTGTTAATTTCAGAAAATATTATTAAGTTTTTTCCAAAGTTATGACCAAAAAAGTGAAAAAAATTGCTATAACTTACGAAAAACTTTTCAAATTAGTAAGCTAATAAAGCTACTCAAATGCTATCGTATGATACCAAGATTATTTAATTTGGTTGCGTCTGAGCAAAGTTATGACATGATTTACTCTAAAATTCAGAATATTGGCACTTTTGTCACTTCGCCCGCATCTGCACTTTTGTCACTTCGCCCGCATCTGCACTTTTGTCACTTCGACTCACCACGTTGTGGTCATCGTAGGTTTTCCTTGGTTTCCAATGATGTTTCGACTCTGAATTTTAATTTTTTTTTTGTATGAAGTTAGTTTTTTTTTGGTTTTGCTAAAAATTTATTTTCATTATTTAAAATTTCTTTGCATTTATCTATTTAAAATTTAGCTTTTTCATGTTTTTCTTATTAAAATTTGGTTTGCTTGCGCGCGAAATTTTTAATAAATTTTTTGAATAATTTCTCATTCTCATGAGTTTTTTTTCTGTTAGTATTTCCTATTTCTCATTCATCAGTTCATAAGAGTTTTATTCACTTTCATTGTCCTTTCATAATCGAATCTGTCGCGTTGAATCGTTGGAGAAAAAGAGCCTTTTGCGCATAATCATACTGCTCCACGGAATAAAATTAATGGCCATTGAGAATATTATGCTAAATAATCATTTATTCTTTGGTTAAAAAAAAAGTTTTATTAGCCATTTTATTTAAATTACTTTGTATAATTTGGCTTTATTTAATTAAAGTAATAAACGCCGATTTTACTATATTATATATTTTTTACAATTCCTATTACTTTATAATCGTCTAATTGAAAGTAAATAATTTTTTCAATTTTGATTTTTTATTGGTTAATTCAAAATTTCTTTATTTTTTCTTGTCATAATACTATTGATAACTTTTTTTTTAGAATAAGCATTTTAAGTTATGGGCCTAAACAATAGCTATTAGTTAACTCAAGTTCCCATCCATATTTCAAAAAACTTCATTCATTTTTAAGTATGTTTTGGCGTCAAAGTGAAAAAATAATTTTTTTTTTGTCCATAGTTTTTAAAAGATAGTGTTTTTTTTGAAATTTGGATGACTTATATAGCCAATCAAAAGCTATTGGATACCAAAATTATTAAATTTGGTTGATTTTGAGCAAAGTTATAACGAATTTTTCTTGAAATTTTTTTATAAAAATGACCTTTTTACGAAACACCCATGTTGGCATTTTGTAAGAAACAACCTAGCACCATCTTTTCTCACACCTACCCAACCTCTTACCTTTTTTCTTTTTTAAATATTAAATAAGCTAATCTGGAATTTGTGCTGAGGCGTTTGTTAAATTCTGACACTATGAGCGTTTATTAAATCCGCCATTTTCTATTGATTTCGAGAACAGAGAAGCTTTACTAGCCACCAAGATTCTAGAAAAAAAAATTATTTTACTTTTAACGGCCATGGTTTTATATTCTTCACTCACTTGTCTATGAGTTTTCCGGGTTACAATGAAAATATTGTTGGTTCCAAAACCTCATTTGGTTTAGTTTGCACCACATTAACGTGGGGTATATTAATATGGTCGGACAAAGAAACGCAGTTAAATGAGATTATATTCTTTCAATTTACTTTATTTATTGATTTTTGTTTAATTAATTACTCTTAATAACTGTCACCCAATATTTTAGTTGTTTTAAATATATTTTTTATTTTGCTACTGTTTTTTTCTTAGGGTTTCATTTTTTTCTTTCCATTGTGAAAAAAATAATATTTATAATTTCATTACTTTAAAATACAAGCAAATGCCCCATTTACTGGGTTTTCATAAGTAGAGATTATAAAAAAAAATTATTTCCACATTTAATGAATTGATTTCGTTTAAAATTCTTTTTATTTGGTAGAACGATTTCAAGACCAAGTCCGGTACAACATACAGTGGGGGAATAACAGGGGAGTTTGGAAAGAACTCAAAATTTTATTCAACGATTAGATACTACATAAAAGTAAAGACCACTGAGTTCTTTGGGTATTTTCCTATTTTTGATTATGAATAGATTATTTTTAAATTTTGTGGGTTAGCGTCTTTTGGATATTAATTCTTTGCCGACTATTAAGTTTTTTTTTTTTTTCATTATATTGCTTCGTTTCCAGCTTCCTTTTTTTTGTAGTAAATGCTTTTTAATCTAGTTTTATTTTTGCATTCAGGGTCAGAATCTTTCGGAGATTTCATTTATTTTAATTGTCATTTGAGCGCTAATAATTCTATTTTCAATTTGATTTTTGGGCCTTTTATTAAACCTGTTATGTCCAATGTAACAAATTATAAAAGTTTATTTGTCGGAGGAGAATTATTATGCAACAATTAATAAGAAGCAAATTGAAGAACAAATTAATAGAATGAATAAAGGGAATGACCATGAACAAAGGAAGGGGAATGGAAGGGCATTTACTAATCAATATTAATAGGTCACTCCTCTTTCTCTAACAAAACCTATTTTGGTAATATAATTCAAACTTTTTTGTTATTTTCGGCGCTTAATCCTATGCCATTGTTTTCATTCATTTAACCTTTTGAAAATGCGTTTTTGAAATGAATTTTTATTATTACTATTTAAAGACATTAGAATATAATTTATTGTGCATTCAATTTATCAACAAAAAAAAACAATTTAATAGATAAAAAAGAATTTAATTATGCAATACCCAAAAGAATTTTTTTAGTTTTGTCTTTATTTTTAATAGAATTCGTTACAAAGGAACTTAAAACAGGACTCACATCGCCCGAGAATTATTTCCAAGGATTACAGATTTTTCAACATTTTCATAAATTTGCTCAACCTCCATGGAAGTGCATAACTTAAGTTTAAGCAAAGTAATTAAGTGTTTTACCACAAAATCTGTAAAATGGCGGAATTTAGGAAACGACTCAGCACTGAAAGTCAAGGTACGGCAACTGCCTGATTTGAACCAATTGAGATTTCTAAAAGTGAAACATTTTTTGAAGGATCTTCAAGTTTTGGAAAAATCATGATTCCGTAATCATGATGTCATTCAAAAGCTCTAATGTTTAATAACTATCAATAAGCAGAAGTTAAGCACTTAAAAAATTCTCAAAAAAGTTATAAAATAAAAATCATGGAATTCCCGATTTTTTTGCATAATATCATTTGTAACCTATTTGAGAATTTTTTAATCGCTTAACTTTAGCTTAATGGTAGTTAAAAACACATAGATCTTTCGAATGACATCATGTTACAAAAATTGGTCGATAAAGAAAAAAGTTACGACCAAAAAACTCGCCGACGACGTTTCGGCCGACGACGTTTTGGGATGTACCGTTGAAGATGAGAGAAATATAAGCAATGAAAAGAACGACCAATATTTCAAACAAATGAGAGTGAAATAAGTTGTCTAACAAATTATAAAATGGATGTATTTATTCAGGGAAGCATTCCATAAGTAAGTTTAAAAAATATATAGCCCAAAGCAACTAAATTTAATAATCTTAGTATGGTCCGATAGCTATTGGTTAGCTCTATTATTCTTATAAATTTCAAAATTTTACGAAAATTGGGACTGTGAGAATGAAAAACAATAACATTTTTGGCTATATATTTTTTTAAACTTATGTTCAATTTTTTGAAATTTATAATTAATAGAGCTAACTAATAGCTATCGGACCATACCAAGAATATGAACTTTTGTTGCCTTTGAGCAAAGTTATGATCGATTATGACTATAAAACAAGTAAAAAATGGCGGATTTACGAAACGCCCATAGTGGCGGAATTTACGAAACGACCTAGCACCCATTGGAATTATGAAATTCATTAAACAAAAATCGGTTAATTTTAAAAGAATTCCAAAGTTAAGTTTTTTCTTTTATTTATATTTTTTAAAGGTTCATCTTTAATTTGAAATTTAACAATTCTGTATTTTGTTGTCTCGCAAAGAAAATTCATTTGTAATTCATTACTTTTTTTAAATTTTAAATGTTATTTTTTCAATAAGTATTATTTTAAAAAATTTGAACTCAAAAAATTAAAAAGAAACAGATTAAATTCAAGCAATTTAATTCGAATCCATATATATCCGATATAAACTTATGCGGATTTATTTATTTTATGTATTTTTTAACAAAATAAGGATATTTTTTTAAGAATTTAAATTGTGTTTACGTGTTATTAAAAATTTAATCTTGGGTTATAATGAGTTTCTTTTTAATTTAAAAAATTTTATTTGAAATTATTAATTGGTAAATTGAGGTTGTGTAGCCCCAAATTGCGCAAGAAGGTTTGTTTTTTCCTCTTTTATCTGCTTAATGAGATTAGTTGCAATTTAAATTAATATTTTTTCTTTTCAATTACTTCTCATGATAATATGACGGAATGTCCACACTCATGCGTGCTAGTATATTTTATATATTAAGGTTAACTCAACTTTCAAAGCTCTGTTCTTTAGTATATATTTTTCAAGTACTTTATTTAATTAAAAATTTTTTGAACTTTTATATATTATTTTAAATTTCAAAACCAAAACCCAGATTTTTTTTTTGCAATAATTTTGCTATTTTGTTAAAAGAACAAAATATTTATATTTTAAAGCAAGCGAAAATTCTACAAAATCCAAACTTAATTTTGTTTGAGCAGCATTTGAAATGATAAACGAATAAATGCAAACAAATTTCAAATTAAATAAAATATTTATGCAATTCTTACTTTTAAAAATTGTTTTTTGAATTCAAAGTTTCTACATATATTCTTAATGTTACATTTTATATAATTCATATTTTTGAATTATCTAAATATTTGCCATCAAATTTAGGTATCATAGGATAAAATATTTTGTTAATTTTAATGAATCGCATCAAATAATAATAGTTGAAAAAATATAGAAATTCCAACGGAGGAAAAAGAAAATCTTTAATTTTTAATCAAACTCTTCTAACAAGTGAACATTGCATAATTTGATGCTACCTTTCATTAATTGAAAAAATGGCCCCAGAATGACACATATAAGAGATGGATAAAAATCAGCAAAGGAATTTTTAAAAAACATAAGAAAGCCATTTAAAAATGAATTATTCATTAAATATCAAACAGTGATCCTATAGGGTGTAAAATTACATTGAGAAAAGAAGAACTTGAGATTTTTTTTTGAATTAATAATATTAACTTCCTATGATAAACAACTTCGGGGGTTCGCTCGATGGTGACATAAAAATATAGTAATAGAAACAAAAAAATTTATTAAAATAACTATTTTTATATTTAAAATACAATCTAATTCGTAACTCAATGAGTGCAAAGTGGCGCACCACACAAACACTGGGACTATACCATAAATGAATATTAAGTTTTTAAAAATTCTGAAAATAAATGCAAAATTTTATTTAATAATTTTTAAAACCCCATAGAAATTAAATATAAAATGATTATTTAACCAAAATGATGCAAAATTAAAGAATATCTTATATTTGTATTGCGAAGCTTTGTCAGTCCCGCGATTATCCCTAAAGGAAACATCTAAGTTTTTTTCATGTATTTAATAACAATAAACAATATTCACAAAGACAGTTGCAAACCGTAAAGGCACATTTTAAATAATAGAAACACTAAAAAAAATATTTACAGGAACAATTTCTTCGAATTTTGAAGAATAAAAAAAGCAAAATTACTAAAAGTTTGAATCAGAAAGAAAAATAAATTAGAAAGAAAAATTAAATATATATATATATATATTTAAACTCAAATGATTATTTATGGTAAGTAAAAGGCAAACTTATATTAACAAATAAATTTAAAATTGTTTAATATAAGATAATGCAAAACTACCACTGTAAAAGAAATAGTTTTATCATTTGGTTGACTAATGAGAAAGATATTTTAATTTAACCAATGAATTAAATAATAAAACAACTATGCTTAATCCGCATTTTGATTAATCAATTAAATTAAAGATGGAAAACATAGAAAAGAGATTTTTAATAAATTTTAATCTTTCCTAAAATGTTTAGATATCATTATCAGAGCCTTTTTTTGTGTCAGTTGAGCCATTGCCCGAACCAGAATATAGGGCTTGCAATCGACAGAAGAATAACTCATAATATAAAGAAAGTAATTTTAATAAAAAAAAATAAATAATTTCATGAAATTAAAAATAAAAGGACAAATAAAACATATACTTAAATGTTATTCACTTATTTTAAAAAAAAATAATTTCGTAAATTATTATCGTAAATTGAACAAATTTGTTATAATTAAAAATAACTGTTAAAGAATATTTTAATGATATCATATACGATATTGAAATAACATTTAATTCAAATGTTAATAATTTGTTTTTTTTTTCTTATAAATATAATTAAAATATTTTGTCATTTATTTATTTTTTGTTTGGTTTTGTGTGCTTTGGTGTGTGGATATTCGAATCAATTTGTTGTAGGGCGGTCTTTTTGCTTTTTAATTTTGTTTCATAAAAGAAAATTTGATTATATAGTTTAATAAGCAATGTGAATATTCACAAAAATTCTCAAAAAGAAATAACGTTTAAGCGAGTAAAAGAATTCATTAAAACTTAATAAAAAAGAGAATAAACCTTAAAATCAATTCGAATTATAATTGTGAAATCTTCTGCAAAAAAATCGAATAAATTGACTAGGAGCCCCAAAAATACGAGCAGATTGATAAGATAAGAAGTCTAATGATAGCAATGGAAATAAAGCTGGCTCTGCCTAAGTTAGGGTGAAGGACAAAATGACACAAAAACTTCGTACAATGAAGAATTTATCTGATAGGCAAAACAAAAAATGAAGCCATTAATATATCGCTCTAAGCAGCTTGAAGAAGAAGAGTTAAATTTTAAATCATTCCTTTTTTAGTTAGAATTATACTGAAAGAAACAATAAAGGTACCAAAAATCGCAATGATGAATTCAATAAGTATTCAATCGCTATTGTTTGTATATTAAACTCTTGGTTTGTGTACGTCAGAGAAAACTATTACTTGATTTAGTCGAAAATTCAGTAAAAAGGGCCGTTTTAAGGAACATGTCATTGCTGATTTATAGTTCTTTTAATTTTTAGAATTAAATGATCAATTCAGGGTGAATTTTTATTTTTATATTATTACTCTATTTTTGATTTTAACTAACTCATATCTTTATCTCTCTCTTTTTAGAGCGGCCAGCAAAAGAAAATTGATTTTCTGAGTATAACATATTCCTTATATAATTTTTTTTTTCACTATTATTACTTATTATTATTACTTTATGTGACGAAAAGTTAAAGTATAAAAATATAATTTCTTTAAGTTTTATTTAAAAGTCATTTTCACTTTTAAATTTAGGTTAACCCTTTTTTGACTAATTTTTGGCAAATGATATGAAATTATAAAATAAATTGTTTCAAATTGAACAATTAAATCTGTTTTTATTAAATATATTTGAACTATATAAAAGCTAAAAGAATACCGCGATCGAAACTTATTTAAAGAAAGGTAATCTGAAACTCAAGTAATGAAATTACCATTCAACAAATTCTAACGCAAAGATTTCATGAGAAAAGCATTAATATCTTTTAAAATAGTTAAAAAATTATTAAAATAATATTAAATTTAGTTACCACTTTTCCGTAATAAATTATAAAAATCTTTAAATTTAGTTTATCCCATTGCAATCTAGAAAATAGCATTATTTATACTCCAAAAAATTGTATATTTAACAAATTTACAAACAGAAAAATGACTAAGCAAAAATAAAAGAAATTAAACAAAATAAATTAAAAAATCAAAAAAATAATCCCACCGAAAATACCATGGGGTATGGTATGCGTACGGCAGGACCCGAGGGACCGGACGGTATTTTCCGGACTCCCATCCGGAATCCTGGTTGTTTTGGGTCTCACCGGATTTTTCCGGATTATCCGGGAAAATCCCACCGGTATAATTTTGAAAATGAAAATCCGGATCCGGACCCGGCCGGCAACTTTTAAAAATGAAAATCCGGTTCCGGATCCGACAAAAAATTTGCAGTTTGAAAATCCGGTTCCGGATCGGGAAATCCAATTTGCCTAGCCCTAATGGATATTATTAAATCATGGTCCCTTCAACTAAGATGTCATAATATATTGCATAAAAATCTTGAAAAAAAATTTCAAAAGGTAAATATATAGTATATTAATTTTGTGCTCGTGCGAGTTACGAGCTACTCAAACCAATATCTTCAGGTTATAACAACTATGTAACCGCATTCAATTGAATCACCTTGCAATGTGATGAAATATACGAGTCATTTGGACATTTATGTTCACAAAAATAAAATTTAAGCAGAAGAGGAGACCTAGCGATTGAATTTATAAAATAAAAACCAAACTTTTAGTGAATAATAAATGAATTGAATATTATGAAAAATATTAAAAGAATTCAAATAAATTTTAACTTTATTAAATTTATTTATAGACTCAATGAAAAAAAAGAAAGATAAAAAGAATATAATAAAAAGTTTTTTTTACTTACCCCGATTTGAAAACCACATAAACATTCCACAGCTGATTTAAATCATCGTCATAAAGATTCATGCATGTCACGGAGACGAAACATGTATGAAAAACATAAAAAAGGAAACGAGTAAAGTAATCAAAAAAAAGATAAAATCATAAAAAAATAAATTTAAAAGAATTAATTTAATAAAAGTTAACATTATTTAAAGTTAAAAATTAATTGATTATATTAGTTTTTTTTGAAATGAAAAAAAAAACATTTGCTAAATCACTACCATGGCATTTGTTTAATCCGGTTAAATCCGCCATCCTCCCTCTCCGAGAAATTTTTTGTTAAGATTTACAAATTTTGAAAAAACAAATAAAAATTTAAAAACTAAAAACTAAAATCTCCAGAAATTTCTAGCGGGATATTTTTGTTTCGAAATTGAACAGGAACTTTATTTTGCCTTTTTAAAAGGTTATTATTTTTACAAGTGGGGTTTTTTATGTTTGTTAATTTAAAAAATCAAAATTATAAGCTTTTAATTTAGATTTAAATTTGATCAATTGACCGACATTTGGGGACTGACACTTAGGAACCCGACCAAACAAAAATCTAAATATATAATATCAAGGAAAAATCTGAACTCTGGTATCCAAAAAGCAAAATGAAATTCCGAGACCCAAATATTTTCGGAAATTGGGAAATATTCACTAAAGACCGATTATTTTTTTTTATAAAAATTTTTTCAAAGTGAAAATATAAACTCCTTAGATTGAAAATTTTTAAACTATTCTATTTCACTCCGCGATACATGTTTATTCCCAATTTTATGCATCTTTCAGTTTGTTTTTATTTTAAAAATTAAAAATGGTGGTTGGTGGTGTTGATAGGCGCCACCAAAGGGAATTTGTTGGATGGGCGTGCTTACAAATAGAGAAGACTAACTAGTAAAAATTTAAAATAATAAGTTAAAAAAAAAAATACAAAAAGAAAATTCAAAGAAAAAAATTAAAAAAAAATTGTAAAAGCAAGAAAATTCATAAAAAGCGTATTTTTTCAAAAAAAGAAAATGTTTTCATGAACAAAAAAATATATAAAATTAAATAACAATATAATTTTATTTTTCTTGCTTTTGGCATCTTAGCCAGCATTATGTTTATTTTGAGAAATATTTTATCTTGAAATTTATTAGCGATAAGAGCTGAATTCAAGAAATCTATTTTCTTGAAATTCGTTCTTTTTCTATATATCCTTTTTGCAACAAGGCCATTTCCAACTTTACTTATGCAAGCATTTAAGGTTTAAGATACCCGATTTATAGGTCATTCAATGATTTCACCCCTAATATGGAAAATTTGTCTTTTTGAAAAATCAAAAGATGGCAAAAAAGCTGTGTGTATTGAGTGCCGTATATTGGAAAGCCCAAATATGAATTTTGTTGTCAAACGCAAGCACAAAGTCATTAAGGTGCATCTATTTTGGGGCGCTTCAAATTCGGAACACGCAAAACATATAAGCAGTTGGAAAATACAAAAGGAAAGGAAGACACAAGGACAAATGACTATAAAAACAATGGAGTCAACAATTGGTGGAACATATGTGAATATAAATATTTAGCGAAATTTAATTAAAATTTAGGTGGCGTGTGCTTTACTGACAAAAAATCATCAATTTGTTGGTGTGCAACAATTTGCCATTTGGATTAATCGAACACGACGCGTTCAAGGCGATTGCAAATTCGAGACGAAAAGTGAAAGTCATATATGGTAAAGCTGGCCTTTAATTTGTTTAAAAATTTTAAGAAAATCAGTGCTGCCGGATGTACCAAATGGTGAAAATCAAAATTCGCGGGCGGTGGCTGACTGTGAATTTGTAGTTTTACCACTGATGTATGGTTGGTCCTCTATAGTTTCATTAGGTTTCACTTAGTTTTTAATACCTTAATTTACGCAATTTAGTCTGACAGCACACGGAGTGACAAAAAATTGGGTTTCTGCGCAATTTTGTTTTGGCAGTGGAACATTTCCCGGGCGAACATACTGGACTTACTATGCTACCCGGCTGCGCAGAATTCTGGATGAATGGCATTTAACAATGCAAAAATCTATTCGTTTGTAAGCTACGCAGCTTTAATATGAAAAAAGTGCTAACAAAATCTAAGATATCAATTTATTCATTCATTTAGGCATTTAATGATCTCAACGAGAGTGCGAATCGAATTTTGCCATTTGAACTTTCACTGCTCCCCATATGTTATAATTATGTTGTTTAAAAATGTGGCTCAAAGCCGACTCGTTAATTTGGATTTATCGAGAAATAGAATAGCGGCCATTTCAAAAGATCAAACAAAGGTCGACAATTTTATTAACAACACTCTACATCACCCTAGAAAGTACTAATAAAAATAGAAAAATATTTTATTTGTGCTATTTACAGGAAGTTTCGGTTCGTTGGAACAGCGCATTAATGATGGTTCGGCGTCTGGTGGAGCAAAAATTGCCTATTGATCATAATATATGAAATAGCAATATTAATTTATCTTATGCGCCAAAGAATGGATCTTTGGAAGAACTAATTGGGGGTGAGACATTTTTTTATATATCAGATAAAAGATTTTATTACTCTATTTTTACTAGAACCAGCTGAAGAAGCGAGTAATGGATTTTCGACGTCGCCAATTCCCTTCAAATTCCTATGCGTATTGTATGCATGCGCAACTTAGCGATAGAAGCTGTATTTAAGAAAATTGACTCCGTTCGTTTTGCCATGGTTCAGAGCATGAAAATCGTTTTTTTGACAAACGTTTTAAACGGTTTTAATACCAAATTATTTATTAATTCTGTTTTTTTTAGTGGAAATGGTATTTCAACCATGCTTGACGCCTCGGTTCAAAGATAAAATGTCAAGGAACATCCGAATCTTTTTTTGTGAGAGAGTTCGAGCTTTAATTGCCGAAGAGGCATCTTTTGAAATCTTTGTCAAAATGGCAGCTCTAATAATTAAAATTAAAAGGCAGTAATAAAAGATAGAACAAATAAAATATATACTATTTTAATTTAAAAGATAATCCTAATTGAATTCCTTCAGATAAAAATAAATAATTCATAATAAGTAATTCCAAAAACAAATAAGCTAAAGCATCAGAAAAAAAATAAAATTATTTTTTATTTACTACACGAGCACTGTTAACTAAACATTCAACTCTATTTAACCAGGATGTGCAATATAAATAAACTAGACAAAATAAAACAAACGAAAAATCAAAAATTTGAAATAATAGATTTATTCAAAAAATTAAAGAAAAAGTTAAGGCAAACAAAAATAATTATAGAAATTTAGAGTACGAAAGTTGTTTAACAAATAAGTTGGTAAAAAACTAACCATTTTTTTAAAATCCCCGTTTAAAACACTAAAAGCGGGAATAAGTGCTATTAGCAATAATAAGCTGGCAATTCAGGATATATTAGCGCTGTTCCAAGCCTGCAATTGAACTAAGTAATTTAAAATGTGACATACCTAATAATATATTATACCTTTGCCGTGTGACGCAATTAATCAGCGACTAGGCCTGTTAATGCTTTGCATTGGCGAGAGTTTGTTGTTATTTAAAAAGCAAAAGTAAACATATAGTGTAGAATGCAAGAAATGAAATAGAAATTGCTGCCTTGTGTCAAGATGAAGTTTTCATTACTGCTCAGAGAAATCCATTTGGAAATTGTTAAGATATTTCGTATCAGCTTAATGCTATATCAAATCCATGAAACTTATGCACAAAACTATTAGTAGTTTGAGCGCAAATATGTCTAACATATGAAGCAACCATTTCTATTTTGTTTAGGACAAGAATTTATCTATTATCTGACAAATGAGGATGCTAAAATTATGAGAGTACTTTTCATTTTTTATACATACTAAGAAAGACATTATTCAAAGCTTTTTGTCATACAAAATATTTGGAGCTGCAAAATAAATATAATTAATAATTATATAATACGAGCGCTCTTTAACATCTTTATAATTACCTTACATTTTCGCGATTAGTCTAATCGTTCTTTTCAATTTTAATAGTGTCAATTCTAATAGATTGTGTCTTTATTTGTAAAAAAAAGAATTTATTACAACTATTAATTATTTTATATTTATAATACATTTACTAAGACAACCCTTCTTTTCAAAGGCATATCCTTAAAATTATTCAAAAAAATAATAGAGGGAAACGAAGGTAAAGTTAACTTAAGCCATATAAATGCACCTTAAACAAAAGAACCAAATACAAAAATAAAAAAAAACTAAATTCAAAATTGTGAAACGCAAAAAAAATTTTAAACCCTCAAAAATTTTTTATGAAATTGTTCTTGGTCAAACAATAACCAAATTGGAATAAATTCACTTTTCGAGAGATTTTTCTCTTAAAAAAGGCAATGGATGTATTTAACATCAAAATCATTAAGTTCAAAAATTTAACTTATGGTGTGTCTTTTGATGTATTTCATTAAAACCATTTGATATATTTTATTTTACAAATCATATATTTAAAAATAATAGGGAACGAATTTTTTCAAAAGAATTAAATTAGGGTAGGTCGGGACGGGGCGGGGACCGGGACATGGGCGGGGATTCCCCGGTTTTTTAGGTCCCTGTCCGCGGTCCCGGTCTAAAAAGGAGCTTGTTTGAAAAAATTTTCGGAAAAACTCAAAAAGTATCAATCGGGGCCGCAGAGTTATGATGTAATATTTTTGCGATTTTGCCTAAAACCTGACTATTTTTGGCGAAAATCTGTTAATAAAACGGCCATAAATTTCCAATTTCCCCCGACGTGGCGCCCGGCGCACCGTACCCCCATCACTTAGTTTTTCTCAGACTCAAAATGTTTTTTTTTGCAAAATTAGCTTGTATTTGCAGCTCAATATAAAAATTAAAATTTGCATATGAATAATTTGTTGAAAAAATTTCGGATCTTTTGGATTTTCGGGTTTTTTGGGCTTTTCGGTTTCGGATTTCAGATTTAGGATTTTATTTTTATTGTTTCTCATCTAATAATACGTGATCAAGAACGCAGCTTTGAAAGCGCATTTTTTAAATTATTTCTAACAATACCCATTGGCTCCCGGACAATCTTTCTTAGACTGAATCTTTTCGTTTTCGTTTTAAAACTGTAAAACTATTAGAGCTAATCAATTTTTCTTTGTTTTAACTGTCGAATTTTGTCCCTTGACTGTTGTCCAATTCTGTTCGATGTCTTCACTGCCCGATTGTCACTGGTCCATTGTCAGGCCACTTTTTCATCTGACTCTGATTTTTGCGCGTCTGCTTGACGATAAAAATCTTCGATAGAAGCCATACAAAAACCAAAGGCAAAATTTTAATACCATCAAAGACTAAAATATGAAATTGTCCAGCGAATATTATCGATTCTAAGCCAAGTTTCCCCAAAATTAACTCTATTGTTACAGTGAAAAGCAATAGTCATAGAAAAACAAATGAATTTTACAAGAAATCTAAAATGTTAGTCAATTTTCAAAAGGCAAATAAATTTTAACAACACAAAATTTTTTAGATTTAATGAAAATTAAATAAATAAACTTAAAAATGATTAAAGCTTTCAAATTTTGTTAGTGTAAGCATGAGAAAAATTTTGTAAGAATAAGTCAAAAAAAAAAAAACTTTTAAATCCATATTTATTTTCAAAAAAGTATTCTTTTTAAATGAATAGAAAAACCTTATACATTAAGAAATATAATTTATAAAACATTTAAAAAAGGAAATATAAATATTAACAATTTGACATCTGTAAGATAATAAACCTGAAAGAAGCAAAAGCAATTGCGGATATGCGAATGCAGACCTTAATTTTCCACTAAAATTTAGGATAGTGAAAATAATTGTGTTTGGACTTTCCCTAAATTTCATTACTATGTGACGAATGGCCTAATGTCAAAAGAAAGAATTATGTCAAAATAACTAAAACAAAAATTCTCAAGACAAAAATGAGTGGAAATGCCAATGGCTATGAACATAAACAAAATATGAAAAATAATCCCGTAAGGGAAATTTCAAAAAAGCGAACACAGAGCGAACGGATTAGTGAGCCAAATGACCAAACATAACGAGAAAAGAGAATACTTCTCCCGTCATTTTGTTACTAAATGCCAAAAAAAAATTTCTGTAATGTCTCCATAAATTTAATTTGACGATTGTTGCTTGAAATAATTATGCACGGCAATAATGACACAGATATTAAAGCTGGCAGTTTAATTTTGCATGAAACACAAAAAAAAACAGAATTTTCCTGAAAATTCTAATTGGGGTTTTTCTGGATTCTGGTATTTTCCGGAATATTTAGGTTTCTGGAAATATTTTTCGCATTATTGTGGTCTTTTATAGAAATACAAGTTTTACGAAATGTTTTCCAGAATATTCCGGTTTTTCGGGAATTCTGGTATTTTTTGGGACGGTCTTTCTAAATTTTGCAATTAATCAAATTTTTTATTTGGCACTTACACCCCCTTCCCGCCGCTCTCGATTAATTAACTTTATGAAAATACAATATAAACAAATAAAATACAATTCATCAAGCTTTGGCATTGTTCAACTATTCTATGTTATGTTTTAAAAACTAGATTTGAAAAATAAAATTTTTTTCCATATTCGTTACGTCGCGGCCCCAAGCCAAACATCCAATTTATTTTTATGCTGGACGGCGAAGGGAGAGGAAGATTAATGAACGAATCAACTTTGCGTAATCTTTCCATTTGCTTTAGGTTATTTCCTCACAGATATGAAAATTAATTCAAAAAATGACTGGAATTTGCAAAAACCCAGTAACGGAGGGAACGGGGATCGATGATGACCCGGGAACGTTAACCGTGGCAAAAATCCCTGTATGCGCAGAGGCCCTGTTCCTGGTATTTTTCTATCGAAACACGGGAACGGGGGGGGGGGGGGGGGAATCCTCGCCGGGGCTCGTTCCCGCTGGTCTTAGTATTAAGGAGGGTTGCGAGATGAAATTTCCAAATCATCATCGAGGTCAAAAATTATGATTTTGAAAATTTAATTTTTAAAGCAAGAAAAATCAGTAAAAAACCTAAAAAAAAAAAAATTTTTTTTGAATCAAAACAAGCGCCACGAAGGATTTTTTTAATGTATTCGGTAATCAGAGTCTTCGTTTACCAATTGACAGAAAGAGGAGTTAGCATTCCTTTGCCCTTGTCTCAGTTGAAAGGAAAAAGTTTAAATTTCGCGATTTTGTAACTCTGTGGCCTTATTTTTCTGTAAAACATTATAGGAATAATTCTGCCTTTTTGCGATTTTAGCATATCTTTTTCGATTTATATACCTATATTATTTCCAATTAATTTTATTAGGGTTATATAATTCCAAGATTTATTTTTATCATTCTGAGGATTTTGACAAAATGATTGAAATTCGACTAAATATTGAAGAAATCTATACTAAAAATTTTTGCATCCCCAATTATTAATTGGCAAAAGAAAAAGCTTCGATAAAACCATTTTTTTTTTAAATTACAAAACTTTGTTTGATTATATTTTAAGTAAACATATTAGTCTCTTTCTTTATTTGTTTTTTTTTGAGAATATTATTTTCAGCCATTAGATTTTGTTTTGCGGATTTGATTATTTTTTTCTTAATTATAGTATTTGTTTGAATATTAAAATTACTCTTCAAAAATTAGCCATTTAAATCCCTATGGGTTATCGATTTTATCTCTCTTTAGAAAAGATAAAAATTGGTTGGTGCTGAAAGAAAAAATAATTTTTGAATTCAAATTTTTTGGCTCTAATTGTAAAAACAAAAACCATTTACGCATATTTATTTTCATTTTTTTGGCAATTAGTGAAAAAAATTTTTGAAAAATGAAAAAATATTTATATATACCCCTAAGAAGTCATCTTTAATTTTTATAATTGATAACTAACATCTTTAAATTTTTAATGTTTTCTTATGTGAATATATGTACAGTCTTCAAGATTTATTAACCAGAATTTTTCTTTCATCGTTTTTATATGCAAATTTTCTGATGTCAACTAATTAGTGAAAACAAATCCTAGCAATGATATTTTTCGCATATCAAATGGATAATATGGAAATAAATTTTATTTATTTATATCCTGTTTGCGGTTACTCTTCATTCTATAATCAATTTCTTTTTCAATAAACCGACCGCGATTTGTACGCCCACGAAAAAAAAATCATAAAAATAAAACAAAAATTTTTAATTAAAGCAACAAAAAAAATACAAACAAAAAATGAAAATAAATTATGTTCTGTCATTTTTGGATGGGCGGACGAATATCCAGACAAATCGTTTGCATGCGGACTAAGCATCCTTGCGATGAAAATTTACTCATCATGGCAAAAGAATGGTAATTTCAATTTTGCCAATGCTTTCGGAATTGCTTTGTTCAAGGCTATTTTAAATTTCAAAAAATAGATTTATCGCAATTATTAAAAATACTAAAAAATGCTTCTGCTCCTTTTATGTAAAGAAAGAGAAAATACTCTCTGAAACCAATTCAAGAGCGGCTATAATACAAGATTTTTTAAAATTTGAGTTACCTAATTAAATTAAAAAATAAATGATTTAACTTAATGAAAGAAAGCAAATAGCATACTCAACCAATTATATAAATATTTAAATACACAATTGAAAAACCCAAGGGATAAAGTAATAATAATAATTAATTAAAAAGAATGATGTTTTGGTTTGAACTTTTTTTTTTAAATTGTTATTTTAATTTAGGATTCATTCCAACTACTAATTAGTTGAAAATTAGCTAAATAATTTTGAATTCCCAGAGATGCAGAGAAAAAATAAAAAACAAAAAAATTAATGGTAAAGAATAAATTTTTATATTTTTAAAATATATTTTCAATTTTGCCATTTTCCTGTCGCTTTCATTAAAAATCAAAAAATCAATTGAATGTGAGGCCAAATTTAAATTAGGAATTGGGGATGAGGTAAGGATGGAGGTCAAGGGATGGAGAAGGGGAACACCCAAATTCATTCATTCATTGTTTTTCTCTTTTCATATGCATTGATTTATTTTACTGAGCATTAGAAAAGGTTTTTTTTACACAAAGTAATAAACCTATAAATATATAAACGAAACAAAAATAAAAGGATAAAAAATAAATATGTCTTTTTAATTTTCTATTTTCTGCTATTGCTTCCAATTATTTATGTTTTGTCCAATTAGTATTTTAGGAGACTTGAAACTCTTAAATTTAAAATTTATCTTATAAGTCAAAAAGAATCTTAGTTTTGTTCAGAAAAATTGACAATAAAGTGGGTTTATTTTTTAGGTGCGAGTTTCAAAATTTCATAAAAAATCTTAAATGTGCTTAAGATTATGATTTTTTATGTTATCTTCAAAACATTTTTTTAGGCCCAGACTTCTACTAAATAGAGAATAATAGAAAAAATAATCGTCTATGATGAATTATAGCAAGGTTTATACTAAAATGAACAAAAATTAGAGTGTCCTTAAAATTATTTAATTGGTCAATAAAATTTTTAAGAAGATAACTAGGTTTTAAATATTGTGTTTTAAATTTAAAGAATAGTTCTAATCTTTTGACTATTAAAGATTGATTTTAAAAAAATTATCGATTAAATCCTGAATTAAACGAATAAAAAATGGCTATAAAATTGCAGAAATGAATGTTAATGGGCTCTAAACAGTTAAAATAATATTTTTTAAACGCACCCATGTAGTTAAAATTCAAAAAATAATATTTAAAACGTAACTAAATTTTATAATATCAATTTAAAATTAATACACCATTAAAAAGGTAAAGTAACTCAGCCAAAACTCCTACCAATTACCTTAAAATTACTTGTTGAACATTACTAAGTTAAATTTTAAAATAAAAAATAAAATAAAGAAAATACTTAAAAAGGTTAAAAATTTAAGAGACTTCGATTAAGCTCAGCTAATTTAAAACTTTTTAAAACTTCAAGAATTTCGACCAAAATCAGTTAAAAGTGACCATTATTAGTTTGAAATCAAATTCATCCTTACTAATTCTTCAGATAATCTAAGCTTCAT
>JBDPZO010000001.1:8498648-8519740 GCA_039877585.1 Heterodera filipjevi
TTAAAAACATATCGAGAGTCGAGACAAAAAAGAATTGGCCAAAAATGAGTTTTGTTTTACCACTACGGCTCGCCGTTTTTCCAAGGTCGGGATTTTTTCCAGGTTTATTAATCACATAAATTTTCGATCCTCTTTATTTATGTTTATCCTATTTTGTTTTCTTAATTTAGGTCCCAAGTTTTTTTTTTTTTATAAAAAGTATTTGGCAAATATTTATTTATTTTAATTACTTTTTGCATTTTAACTAATAAATTTATTATTGTGTATACCAAAATTATTTTCAAAGATTTTTCATTTGGTTTATTTCTTTATAGCTTTTTAATTTGTCTATTTACTTTATTATATTTAAAAAATGCATTCTTCTCACTAAATCTCATTGCATTCATTCAGTGTTATAGAGAAGGTAAAAATTTAATCCTCATTATTTGAAATTCCCTTCAGTCTTCGTATAAAACTTTGTCAGAGTCTGAAAATTTTTGCATAATTCAAATGTTAAAGATCGAACAAATTCTTACAATGGGACTTTTTAAAATAAATTTAATACCAAAGGAAATATGCAAAAGAACGTTCCCTAATTTTTCGATCATAGTCCATAAACCTTCATCTTTGCTTCCACTCCGAGTGTCGAACATTCGAGTTTCGAATTCTGTCTAACGACTAACGACACTCGGACCGGTAGCCGATCGTTATTTGATTAAGGTCTAACTGTAAAAAAAAAATAGAAGAAACTCTAATTATTTTGAAGATAGTTTCAATTTTTTAGGCAAATGTAATGTGTGTAGTGAGGGGAACAGACCAAAAGGCCAGTTCGGTTTTGTCTCAACTCGTTTTTTATGTGTTAAAGTATAAGGACTGTCTAACCTACCACTGTCTGCGCTCCAACGCAAAAAAAAAAAAAGGTTTAAAAACATATCGAGAGTCGAGACAAAAAAGAATTGGCCAAAAATGAGTTTTGTTTTACCACTACGGCTCGCCGTTTTTCCAAGGTCGGGATTTTTTTCCAGGTTATTAATCACATAAATTTTCGATCCTCTTTATTTATGTTTATCCTATTTTGTTTTCTTAATTTAGGTCCCAAGTTTTTTTTTTTTGACAACAGCGCTTCATTCATCCTTTCAAAATTTTGTGTCAACTGAAAATGTAAACTTTTTTTGGAGACAGACGTCGCTTTTCAAAACACACCATATGACTGAGTCAGGAGAGTCGTGTTTATCGTCAAATTTCGATTCCGATAACTCAAATTGCATTGAATCGACGGAAGGAAACGGCGGAGATTTTGAGGACTTGAACTTTGACAAATTTGTTCACCAACTAATTGATTCGGCCGTAAGAGAAGCAAGTCACATTTGTGCAGAAAACGAACGGGCGGACAGCGTAAAACAGAGTCAGGAAGAATTTATATTTAGAAAATATTTAATTGTATAAAATTCAGTTTCTACGTTGAGAAGTTTTGCGAATTTATGCCGCCTAAAGTGTCGGTTTAATCTGATGAAAATGATTTCCTTTGTCTCCCTCTTTTGTTGTTTGGCCAATTTGGCACTGTAATATGCAGCTTAACAAAGAAATACTCAAAATTTTGTTTTCAGATTATTTTTGCGAACCAATCAAATTGTGAGGGGTCCCCCGCCAGCAGTTCCCTTTTTTTGGCCTTCCAATGGCACAGTGGAGGACCTTTTTGATGGGAATGGATTACTTCCCGAATTGCTCATGTCGAAGTCGGAATTTGTCATTGTGGTAAAGAATTTAAATAATAGCAAAATGAATTTTCATTTTCAAGATGCTTTATGCTCCGTGGGACTACCGGTGCAAATATTTCAGACAGCCATTCTCTGATGTGGCAAATGTCTTCTCAAGGATTAATTCGGTTTTTTATCCGTCCGATTCCATTAAAAATCCATCAGCCAAAATAGATCATTTTATAGGTCAAATTTGTCGCTGCGAACTGTCATAATTACCGTGGACAGTGCAAACGGATGTACAAAATTAACTCATATCCCGTCATTTTTGCTCATTCCCCCTACCCAAATGGTCTTCCAATTTTGTATAACCAAATTCTGTCAGCCGACCGACTTTTCAGGTACAACTTTATTACAAAATCAGTTCGTTCTCATTTTAAGTTGGGTTCTTCATCTGCTGAACCCTGTGCAAAGATTGCATTCTGTCGATGAATTGCAAAACGCCATCCTTTCGTCGGAATTTTTAGCTGTTGGTCATTTTCATTTAGAGGTGTTTTCCTAATATTACAGTGAGTAAACGCTAATCACTGCCTTTACGTTTAGAAGGATGTCTCTTTGCCTCGCTCTTATCACGTATTCCTCAACTCCGCTTATAAATTGGCCGACTTTCGTTCGTCGGTGGCATTTGCCGTCGTTCTCAATCGAACATTGGCACGTGATCACATGGGCTTCGACAGTGAAAATAGAGTCAATTTGTACACTTTTTATGAAGACAGTCCTTCAATGGGACGAATTGGGTCAATTGAAATTGACCCGAGCAGTACAAAATCGCAAGAATTGGTCAATTGGATGAAAGAACAAATCGACGCAAAATTTGCTGCTAAAATGGTACACGAATTGGAATTGGAAGGTGAAAAATTTAGGATTTTCATTATTTTATATATCTTCTAACTTGATATTTTAAATCAAATTTTTTTTTAGTTTCTTTTGATAGCTGAAAAGCCCTTTTTTTTTTTTTTTTTTTTTTTCTTTTTTATACCAATCAGGGATGCACGAAATTTCGTTTTCGGTTTTTAAAAATCCTGTTTTTCGTTTCGTTTTCGTTTTCCCAAGATTTGGACGAAAAACCCGAAAAAAAATTGCACCCCTAAGAATGGAGTTTTTGTTAAGAAAAATAGTAATTGTTTTGCTTGCCAAGCTTAGTGTAGTGGTTAGTGTTCAGGTTTTATTAACTGAACTTGTCTTGAGTTCTATTCCGGATGGCTTCGTTGGGTTTTCAATTCTTTTTTAAAATAAACTTTTTGTTACCATTTACCCTTTTTCTTTCTTAAGAATTTTTAGTCTATTTAGCATATAAATAAAATTCATAAAATTAATTCTAAAACAGTATCGAAATGGCTATAAATTTTCAAAATTTCCCCGGTGGCGCCTGTCGGCACCACCGGACACCCATTCACGAAGGATATCTCAAAAGTTTTTTTTTGAAAGTCTAACCCTAGTTTTTTTTCTATTTCTTTCAAGAAAAAACTAGAAAGTTATTCAAGAAAAATTTGGGTTAACTTTTAAAATATTTTGATTAGGTTTTCAAAAAAAAAATTTTTAACGCACTAAATTTTCAAAAAATTTTTTGGTTAAATTTTCCTATTTTTGGGTTGGGCGCCGAACATATGGCGCCGAATTGTAATGGCGCCGAATTATGAGCACCAAACTGACGGCTTCCGTTGGTAGCGTATAATATTTTTATTTTTGGCCCCGAAATTTTATTTTTGACCATTGAAGTTCTTATTTTGGAAAATTTGATGGATATTTTTAGCGCCAGTTCAGAATTTATTAAGGCTAATTCGAATTTATTAAAAAAATGTTGCGATTAAATTCTTTTTTGAGTATAATTTGTAGAAAAATATACAGTGAAAATTTTCGGTTTTTTCGTTTTCGTTTCGTCGAAAATTGATATTTTTTCGATTTTTCGTTTTGTTTTCGTTTCGAGAATTTTTTTTTGAGATTTTCGTGCATCCCTGATACCAATTACTTTAATAAGTTTTGCGCAGATTTGGAAACTGCCGGTAAATCCGAAGCGCTGTTCCGCCGTCTGTCCTCTTCCTCCGCCACTTTGGTCCTTTTCTCTAATTCTCTTGGCCTTTATTCGCTCAGTCAAAGTCAAATAGCGCTGACAAACGTATGAATTACTGTTAAATTCCTGGTTAAAACTGCTTCCATTTTAAGTTTGTCAAGATTTTTTACCATTGCCCACCATCTTTGGAAAATTTAGAGCGGCGGCCGTTGTCGGAGGGTTATTTTCGTGCAGCGTCATTTGGCCATTTGTTTGGTAAAAGTCGCAAAATTTGCACTTTGAGTCCGGAACAAGTTAAATGACCAGTGAAATTTTATTTCGAAATGTTCTAAAGTCAAAAGTTCAGTTGAATTCTTGTTGCAACCAATTTTCAAAAAGTGGTAAATGCGGCAAATTCGTAAAACGACACTCAAAACTTGAGCAGCAAAATGAGGAAGACAATTACAGCGAAAGTGACCACAATTGCGGAGAAATATTTTCCTTACTTTCGGAGGGTAAAAATAAAAAATAAATAAGTATTTGCCCTTTTAATTTTGTTTTTTTCTCCTTTAGGCCATCAGTTTCGTCGCTTTTGCTGTGTCCGCCGAAAAGCCAATGCCACGACCAATTCTGATGAGCCGCTCGCACATCTCAACTGGCACCAGCGTTTGCTGTGCAAATTTGATCGGCTGCTACTCCACCAGTCTGATCTGCACCGCCAATTGCATTCGGAAGTGCCACCCGAATTCGCCGGTGCCCATTTTGCCCAAATGAACCCCTCCCGGCAATGGCTTATTGGTGCCGGCTGCCGGTTGAACAAATCGCTCGGCTTTATGACTATGGACAAACGTTTTGGACGCCATTTCATGCAAAAATGGGGCATTCTGAAACATGACGACGATTTGTTGGACACAGTTGTCATTGTGGCGCGGGAGGATGAGCAAATATTTGCGATGGAAGAAAGGGCAAAAGGCGTGACAATGTCCGTTCATCTTCGTTTTAATACAAATAAAGAAGCCATTTTGCTGAAGTATGTATGTTTAGTTCAGGTCGGCGTTGGCCGATTTTGTGGACGGATTTTACAATAACACGCTTAAATGTACGCCCAAAAATGAGGAATTAATCGAACCAAACAGTGAAGAGGACGGGACACACTTTGCTGAAAGCATTTTGGAGAGAATTAATCGACAAATGTTTTTGGACCGCATTCTCAACAGGGTAAAACATCGTTTGGTCTTCTTCATTCGACCTTCGTCTCTTTCTGTCTTATGCTCTCCCCCTGCCCCTTAGAATCGCTCCTTTGACGCCGTCGTCTTTTTTTCTGGTGGTCCTTCGCACGGTCCTTCCCAAAGTGTGCTCCATTTTTTTCATCAAACACAAATGTTTTTCAAAGGCTTTGAGGAATTTGTGAAATTTTTCATGTGCGCTATTAAAAAAATAACAGAAAATGCCATTTAAAACGTTTCTTTTCTTTGCACCTTTCAGAATCGATTCTTCCCAAAATTCTTTTGATTGGCACTTCGATTTTCACCATTTGCCAACCGTTACATTTTTCTCTGCCAAAAGGTAAAGAATAAATTTTGTTTGTTGTATTATTATATGCAATTGTCATTGATATTTAAACCTTTATTACCACAAAAGTCAGGAAACCTTCGTGTTCCGTGCCGAATTCGCCTTCTCAGTGCCGAATTTGCTCGGTTTCATTTTCCCGCGTTGTCAGCCAAAACTCCGCTGGCTGTTAGCTTTTTCCCTCTGCCGAGGGCAGTGTTTGGAGCGCAATTCGCAAAAAATTGGACGAATGGTAGAAAAGGCGCGGGAAGACGTCGGAATTTTGCGAGGAATGATCCGAAAAATGCGCCTCAAAAGACACGATGGACTTGGCCAATCCGTGCCCTCCGTCCGTCATTTTCAAATTTTGCTGAGAAGGTTCGCAGTTACCGGACAATTTAACGAATTCCATGTTTATTGTTTTTTTGTAATTTAGACGACAATTGCAAAAGGCGACGCTGCAGAGATTGTCAGAAATTGTCGACGGATTGAAATGGGACGAAAGGGGGGAGAAAAAGGGGAGGGAGAGGGAAGAAATGGCCAAAAGTGCCATTTTTGCCAATTGGCTGCTGACAATAAATGGCAAAATAGCAGCCTATCTCCCATCGAGGTGAATTACCATCCCTGCTCATTCAATTGTTTTTTCCAATGCTCATTCATTCCATTGTTTACGCGTTAGTCATTTTTCAAAAGTTTATTATTTTAAATGTATTTCTTATAAATGGTTAAAGGCAATACTACGAATGCTGTTTATTAGAATAAAAATTCGTTTTAATTTGGAAAACCGGAAATATAAATAATGTAAAATCCGAGTAAATTCGAAAAAAAAACCCATAGGGGGTTGGAAAAAAAAATATTGAATAAAAAGAGTAAATCCACTCGAATTGTCCCAATGCACAGAACTGTGGTGGGTATATATGACTCGTCTCAGCAGGTGATCGGCGTAAGCCGACACCTCAAAATAGTCAATTTTCTATCATTTGCAGCTAAAATTCTGTAGAAGATTGTAATTATTATTTTTAGACAAATTAATAAAATTATTAGGGAAATAATGCATAACATTTGAACATCAATAATGGGAAATCGGTGGAAATATTTTCATTGGCACAAAAGTCATTTAAAATTTAACTGCCATTTTCATTTGCTAATTGCCATGGAAACAATGGGTCATTGGCATTGACCATTCATTCATTCTATTTGTCCTACTCATTTTTCCCTTTTTTGCTCCTTCCTTTTTCTTTTCAATGTATGACCATTACGAGGACGGCTCTTCTTCATCTTCCGATGAATTTTCTGCTGAATCAAAACATACGTCAATCAGCAGCAAAAGACAACGGGAAAAGAGGAGGGGAACAGAGAAAAAGGAGGGGGAGGAAAGAAAAGCAGAAATGAGAGAAATAAAGAAAAGAGAGGAAAAGGAGTCGAAAATGGGAGAAGAGGAGAGGAGGAAAGAGATGGAACAAAGACAGAAAAGACAGGGAAACGGAAAGGAAAGAGAGCAAGAAACAGAAGAAAAGAGAGGAGGAAAAAAGGAGGCAATAAGTGAAGAGACAACAACACGAACAGCAAAAGGGAGCAGCAGTGCATCAGCAAAAAGTGGCATTAAAAGGAGTGAACAACAACTGCAGCAGAACACGGACGGACAAAGAAAAGATGGGTCAATTAGTGACAAAAACAAACAACAAAATGTGGCAAAAAAGTAATTAGGGAAGGGGAGGAAGAGAATTTGGCCTTATTGAAAACAATAAATTGCTAAAACTCAACAATCCCAATAACAGCAGAACAACGGCTGAGACAGTTACAGCGAAAGTCGAACAAAAAGGGAAGGAAGCCGATGGCACAACGGGGACAATGCCGAAGACAACGATGGCACTGCGTCAGGAGGCATTCGACCACTTCTCATTCACTTGTCACCTCTTCCCACGTCTTTCTGAGAGCAATTTGCAATTCCATGACATTTACTGGGACAGGGACCCGAACACAAAGGTCCGAGGGGGTCGAAAAGTCGGCTCCAATTTTCGTCTCGCCCTTTGGCACTTTTTTCGGCAATTGTGCAGATCATTGGTTTCTCAAAAAAAAAAAGAAATAAAACTCCAAAAAACTTCTTTTAGGGGTTTTCGGGGTCGCTGATCACGATTCCGGCATCCATTTCGACCAATTCCGAATCCCGAAACCAACGGCTGCAGATCCCTCTGTAAAAATTTGCCCAATCGATCAGTGTGTGCGATGACATCTGATCATTTGCCGTTGCGTCTGCAACGGCAAACCAAGATATAATTCTCTGACATCTATTATTACAGTTTTAAAATTACGCCCAGCAGTACATCAAGAACATTCCCTTTCGAAGCGGAAAATGGGCTTCATCGAAGAATGATCCCGCCCTGATTGAGACTTTCTGCCCTTTGTGTGTTGGGCAACGCCATTGGCATCCGTCAAATGTAAAAGTTGCATTTTTGACTTGGATCATACGCCTTTGGCATTGATTCCGCCCACAGATGGGGGCAATTTGCCATAAGAGACTACGGTTGCGCATATAAGCGATTGTATGCTCATTGGTTTGAAATTGTAAACAAACATCAAAAATATCCATGGCTAAAATGAAAAATTTGAATTTTTTATGTTCGAATCCGGATTCGGAATTGGTCGAAATGGATGCCGGAATCGTCATCAGCGACCCCGAAAACCCCTAAAAAAGTGTTTTTTGGACTTTTTATTTCTTTTTTTTGAGGGACCAATGATCTGCTCTGCACAATTGCCTTTTTCTAAGATTCTCCCCCCCCCCCGCCGCCCGGTTTTTAAGTTCGTAACTCTTCGAAAGCGTCAAGTTTTCGTGACCAAATTGGTCCGTTCGCTGCGTGTCCGACCCTCGGCGGCAACGGAGGGCGGCGACACAGCGCAAAGGCAGACGGAATTCCGCGCGGACTTTTCGCTGATCGACCGCCGTCCGTTCGCTCATCGTGAAATCGTTTCGAACATTTTCTCTGTCCAAGTGCCAATTCTCAGCGGCGGTAGCGCGCGAAGAATATTCCGAAAAGGCATTAGTTTTAAATACTTTTCTTTCATCCTTTTGCGCCCCCCCCCCCTTTCTATTTTTGTCCTTTTAAGCGCCCCTTTCCGTCTCCGTTTTGGTCCGTTCGAATTATCGCCAACGGGCAGTCGCCCTCCAAATTTTGCTCCATCGTTCCACAACGACCAATGCCAATGGTCATTCGTCGCTTTATTTGGTCGGTCGGGTGGAGTTGGAATTGCTGGAGGAAAATGCCAAAATGGCACTCACAAATCGCACCCATTCGTTCACATTCGACGACAAAATCCGTTTCGACTTTGAAACTGCCGACGTGCCGAACAGAGAACAGATTCAGGCGGAGTGAGTGAAAGGCAAAAACAAACGGACAAAATGCAATTGATCAATCGGTTGGTAACTTTGCCCGATCACTATGGGCCCCCGACCCAAATCACAAAGCCTTTCTCGGACCCCTGACATGTCTACCAGGGAGGGGATTCAGATTCTACAAAAGCGTGAGTCAGAATTCCGTCTCATTTGGTGCCTGCCTCATTCCTATCCCATTTTCAGTTCACTTCCGGACGTGTTGATCTGTGACGAGGCATGGCTACCCATGCTGTCCATCTACCGACAGTTGATCTGCGAGACGTTGTCAGAAGACGGCGATGTATTTGCCGACCGATCGGGTGAGTGGTGATCAGAGGCTAAAACACCAGAGAAAGAGAGGGAGAGTAAATAATGAATAGCATTTATCAATCGAAGCGCGTTCAGTTTGGGTGGTGGACCCGGTGATGGCGACGTTCCCCCCACTGCTCGACACGGACGCGGACGGAGTCGCCCTTCTCATGGCACTGATGCGCAAATTCAACGTGGACAATGTTCGCCCCTTTTCAAGTGCCCTCAATGGCAGTGTCACCCCCGCCCCCCCCCCCCCCCAATTTCAGCGCGAATTGACCCCTCAGGCGGCTGCGCGTCGCTTCCGTTTCGTCTACACGCATTTCATTCTGCCACTTACGGCATTGGTCGACGACAGGCGATGGCGCCATAATCTGTGGACATTTGTCAAAGGAAGATTGGAAGCCGAAGAACCGAACCCAATTAAAATATTCGCAATGGAACAGTGCAAAGCCATGGACACATTTGAATACGCACTGAATTTGTGCGGAGAACACTCCATCGATTGAATATCCGAAATCACAAATGAATATTTGAAAATATTTATCATTTATTTTTAAAAAGGATAAAGAACGATAGTTTATAAAAGGTATAGTAATTTTGGGCGAAAATTTGGCATTAAAAGGTGAGCTACTGTAATGTAAATTCAACAGTGGATGTTAAGTAAATAGTATCATGGGATTGAAACAATAATATAATAAATGAAGGGACAAAAGGAAGAAATTTACTGATAAATGACTAAAATAGAAATAAATGAAGGTTCTGGTGGCTTCGGTTTTCTGGAAAAAAAAACTAACGAACCGGGTTGCTCTATTGAACCAAGTGCTAAAAAAGTGAGATTTGGTGAGATGAGACTTTAAGAAACAGGCAAAGTCCGGAAAAATCAGAAACAAACGAAAGAGTGAGTGAGCGAGTGAAAATGTCACTGGGAGAGCAATGGGATGGTAAACTCACTGAATTATTAACAATTAAGTGAAACGAACAAAAACACACTAAAATTTACTCATCAATTTAGAAAACGAAGTACAAGCTGCAAAATAATAGGGCAAAAAGGGGGAAGGAAAGGAAAAGGAAGGAAAGGGCATATTATGTGAAAACGGAAGTTGGCACGAGTCCCTCTTTGGAGGCGAAAGTGGGCGACAAATTCTCGCGGCGAAGAAAATGGATGGGAAATTCCACTAAAAGGCCGACCAATTGGCCAAGGCGTTTCCGCGCCTTTTCCGCCTCTTCCTCGGCCATTGTCCGCTCGGCTCGCCATGACGCGAGCTCTTCAAAGGTTTCCACCTCAAATAGAAGGCACAATTCAATTTGGGATTTCGGCAGTTTTCCCTCACCAAATTGGTCGGATACACTCTGAACACCTCCTCGTAAATGCGCGAATTTGAGGCAGCGTTTAGGCACCATTGGTCCTCGTAAAATGACGGGCAATTTGGGTCAGTGACATCAATTGTTGTCGCGTTTTCCGGCGAAGTTTTTGGAAGCGATTGTTCCAACAGGCCCAAATGTTCTCGCATCAACCGTTGTCGAAGTGAGGAGGCGAATTTGCCCGATCGAAAAGGTCGGCCGTTCATTCGTCCGTCGACAAATTCATGGTCGGTGATGAGCAAACAGACCTACAAAAACGCACACTCGTCAACAACCAATCTGATGGTTCATTTATTTGTCATTAAAAATGTCTGAAATTGCCTCCGAGTCGCGGTTCCCCGCTTGGGAACGGTCGTTGATATTCGCACTTCCGATGATCGTGTGCACATCGTCTACGATCATCAGTTTTGAGTGAATGTAGACCAATTCGGTGACCTTTATTTTGTCAACAATATTTCATTTCCTTTGTTCGTCCATTCCGTTTCCCTTACCAATTTGCCGTAAAGTTGGGAATGCGTTCGAAGGGAGCAAAAGGAGATGTAATTTTGCACATTTTCAACGCCCGCCCTCTTCAGATTTTGGATAAGAGAGTGGTCGCCCTTGGCGATGGAAAGCATTGTCCAGTGGAGCACGGCCAGCAGAGCCGAGTAGGAAGTGGCGCGGATGTCGCCCTCGAAGCCGGGCAAAAGTGGAATGAGCACGAACACCCGGAAGGTTTCCTTCTCCCTCAAATGGGACCATCGACAATTGTGATGATTGTTCACGTAATAAATGGTCACACCTGTACGCCCGGATGATTCGGTCGCACAAAACGCGGCAAATCTCTGAAGAAAGAATAGCCAAATTAGCTGATGACATATTCCTCCATTTTATGAGCTTTTTTATGGTCACTAACTAATCTCGAGACGCAACAATACAAGGGAAACATGAAAGAAATAGCCAAACTTTTGCCGACAAACATTGTCTAAATGTCAGTGTATTAGCTACAGTCTTAAAAGAGGATGATCGGTTAATTGGACTAAAAATTAAGCAACGCCCTTTCATTGTCCATTAAATATTGTAAACGCACAAAAATTTCTTATTACCGTTTCCCTCTTCGGCACTGTTTATCATCGACACAAAGAATTGGTTTTCGAAGTACACATAGTGCCGAGCATTGGCGATCAGCGAGAGATACGCCTGCTGAACACTGTCCTCAGTTCTGTCGATCAACGAGGACCAATGGGCGCAGGAACGAAGCACTTGGACCTCCACTCGCTGAGTGTTGTCACCGAACAGCACGCGGGGCACCCGAATGGAATTGTACGACTTGGGCAACAGATAGGGATACCTGCTGTCACTCTTCAACTTCTCCGTCTAAAGAAAAAAGGGCACTTGGAATTTCAAAACAAAAGCAAACAACATTTTCTTTCGTTTTACGGCTATGCCACTTTTAAATGGTTGATTACCTTTGCTGCGTTCCATCGCTGGATGAAATGCCGTGCCACGTCTCTCGCCGCGGACCCGTAAACAACGGAGTGAATGTCGTGCCACGGCATTCGCGGGGTGTCGTAGCGGTTGATAAAGTCTTAAATAACTATCCATGTCAATGATTTTTATTTTTGGAAATAAAATCTCAATTCCTCTTAGCAATTTAGCAACAAAAAATAAAACGGTTATTGCCAGTACCGTTGAAAGCGAGGTCGACGTCAACAAAGTCCTTGTGGACAAAGTTGACGTAGTCTTTGCCTGGCCACAGTTTGCCCGCCCCCTGCAGTCCCGACATGTCCACTTTGGTCTCTTGAAGTCGGCAGTAACTGAACCAATTTGGCAATGAATATTAAATGTGACCAAATAATAAAAAGTTAATTAATGCGATTACTTGGCAATGTATTCGTCCGCCGTTTCCTCCGACGGTTGCATGGCCAACCGCCAACGGCGACGTTCAGTGCTCGTCGGATGAGAGTGCTCTGTTTCGGTTCCATCATTACTTGAGCATTCACCGGCGTCGCCATTCCCTTCAGCACGAGTGCCTTTGGCTGACTGAATGAGTAACAAACATATTGCATATTAATTTAATACATATTGCACATTAATTTAACTTCGATTTTAAGGAGAACAAGTATTTTAAATATATAAATCCCTTTTTTTTTTGGCTTTCAATCATTGAGTTTTCCCCGTTTCCCTTGTTCCATTTGTTTGCCGATTTTGTCACCATTTTCCTCCTCCTACCGTACTTTTCGTTGGTCGGCGTCCCCTCTTCGCTCGTGTCCAAAATGTCCGTCGTTTGGTGCTCTTCCAAGGCGGACAAATTGCTGGTGAAGTTGGATAAGTGGACCACCGGTCGTCCGTTCTCAACCACAATTTCCGTCCTCTCTGTCGTTCCGTCCGTCGAATTGCGCTGTCTCTGCATTTGTTGTGGTGTCTGCGCTTTACTGCTGTCCGCAGGACTTGCTGCCAACTCGGCCCATCTTTTGCGACTGTGCCATTGTCTTTGCCGGTTTCCGGAATTGGTTCCTTATTAATAAATACATCAGTTAATTCCACTCTTTTTTCTTTAATCGCGATGGTACGACAAAGGACACACAGAGGTATACAAAGATGACAAAAAGTGGGGAAATATACACTTAAGGAACGAAAGAAAATGTACAGCATTTTTGGCGATTGGTATAAAAATGGAATGTTCTCTATGCCGCCAACCCGAAAATGGAAAATCGAAGAGTTCAAGGAAGCAGTCGAGAAAGCCACTGAGTCGATGACCAAGTTCAAACACGTTTTTGTTTTTGAGTGAATTACGCCGGTTCCAACTCCCTTTGTCCCAAAATTCGATTCTCTATTTAACGATTGAAAATGATGCTCACATTTTGTTTGTCTTTCACGAAGCAAATAGATTTCTAATAAATATAAAATAAATAATCTTGCACAATTAGGAGGGGAGGTGGGTGATCGGATAAGCTCATTCTAGTCCAAGGTAACCATTGATCAAATGTACAACAGCCACAATGATTGGTTGCCAAACCGCCTAAATTTTCTGTTTACAATTATACAAAAAAATGACAAAAAAAAAGAAAGAAGAAACTAACTAAATATCGGATCCAATCGAGCAGTTTCCCGTAAAAGAGATGCGGCTTTTCCCAGCTGAATTTAACATATTGAAAAAGGAATCAATAAAAGACACGTACGGATTTTTGAACATCCTCTTGAGATCCACCTTCTCTTTGCCTGAAAATGGTAAGAAAGGCATTTCAATTTGATGAAATTGGGTTCAACACAACACTCACAGTAAGGGCACGTCTGCAGTTTGCCCACCACGCACCATCCGCGGATGCAAAACTCGTGGAACACGTGGTTACATGCCAAAGTGTAAGTCTAAAAGTGAGAGTTTAGGAAGCAAAAATAGATGGCACTCTTTCATTGTGGCTCACCTTTTCTTCCGGCAGATCCACTGCTTCTGTTATCAATCCGCCATTCGCTTCGTCCAACGAATTGAAATTGTTACGATTGGTCGACGGTTTGTGCAAATTGTTGCCGCAGACAGCACACATATCCGACTCTAGAACCCTGAAAAGGAGAAAATGGCAAAGAAAGAAAACCAATTTATACCTTTTTGGCAGTGCGTCATGAGTGAAATACTAAAACAACCAAAAATTGCATCATTTGTTTGGTTAAACCCCAATTTTGCACGCCAATCGGTCGGTCAGCGAATGCGCCAAATCGCGACCAAGCACTCCGTAATAGAGGCCATAAAATAGCAAATGCACTCCAAAATCCAAGCTCAAATTGCTGCTGACTCCTTTAAAAATTACTACTTTCAATTGATTATAAAAAAGAGAAACTAACCGAAAATCGTATTTATTCCAATGACAGTAAAAATAAGCGAAAAGTATCCAACAACACCGAAAATATAACTGGTTTTGTGCAGGAATAAGAAATATTTGTAGACCAGTCTTAAAGGGAGGGGATAAGTCTTTTTGTTTGAAGTAATGTCATTGAAAACCGAAGAGTTGTGCCGGATATTGCTGGCTGATTGACCCTTCTCCAAACGTAAACGATTGAAGAGGTGAACACGGTCCATGAAAGAATGAACCTCCACCAGCCATTTTAAAGAGATACCATAAAAGGGATCAACCAAAGACCGACCAAAGTTGCGAATTGACAATGAACACAGAGAAATGAAAATCAATCACAAAGACCAGGTACTTGTGAAGGGGGGGGCGGGACTATGTTAACGGCAAGTTACGGTCGCTGATCACGAATATAAAATAATTTGGACCAATTGCGATCATGAAACATTTTTTAAACAAATTGTCGACCTCTTAAGTGAACTTTAACCCTATAAGTGCATAAATGACGCCCTTTGCATAAATTTCCCCTCTTTCGACCAGGTATGAGCGAAAACAAAGTGAAACTCGGTTTTTTTCCCGTTTCTAACAATAAGTAACCAATGGATGCACTCAAATATAATCACTCGGCTAATTCCATTATCCCCTTTTATTCAGCTCTCCCCACCCTCTACGCATTCCTTATTAATATTCCCAAGGGAAACAAGGATAGGCACAGACTGCTCTTCCCCGCGACAAGTCTATAATGATTTATAATAATAATTTTCCAATATTCTCTAAGTGCAAAATTATAGGAAAAAGTTTTATTCATTATCATTTAAATAAACTAGTTAAAGAAAAAACGCCACAACGAATAGAGATGAGGGTACAACAAAAAAACATAAATGGAAATAAACAACAAAGAGATAAAATCAAAAGACATATAGCCAGCTAAAATATACCAGTAAAAAACACTGAACAAAATAAATGATTCTGGCGATTCAGCTAACAACAAAACCGTACGCCAAAGGATTATCAAGGCACGGAGCGCTTCCACAACGTACTGTGTGCCAGAAATCATCCCACTGACCATATTTGAAATCCGAGCGGTGTGCTGGTCTTTTAGCGCCACAGCAGCTCTGTTGGTCGCAACAAGCGCATTCGACAAGTGATCAAAGAAAGCGACCATTTCGTCACATGCAATAATTGCACGACGGGTCAGCCGCCCGCTGCCTTTAAAAGAGTATATTTATGATAAAAATAAGGGGCCAATCGTTTATTCCATATAGTAAGCCGAACTTGGTGATACGTACCAAAATTTTACTAAAAAACCACAGGACCGTTAGAGGAGCAATTGTCCACCGGAACTGATGTGTTGTAGGTTAAATTTAATAATCCTAAGTCAATGACGTGAACTATTGCTTTCCGCGCCCCCCCCCCCGCCTCCGAAAAACGCCTGATTATAGAACAGATACACTGCATTTAACATTTTATTTACCCGTGCGGAGATTTGCAACGTCCTCCCCAATTGAAAGAACTTCCTCTCGAAGTGCGCCAAGGTTGGATCCAACTATGCCCAACCGTCTGACCAAATCTAAAAAATATTAATTAAAAAAGACCCGAAAATCTCAGATTTTCCTCAAATGAATGCGGGGAGAAAGGCTATTCCGTATTAACCAAATAAAACAACTTATTAAATCGTCCTTTCTATTCTTGTTAAGAGTGGGGGTGATTTAGATTGGTTTTACCAATGCAATGTACTTGTAAATTGGGGGCAAACTACGCAACTCACTTTTCGAATTTCTTTAGTTAAAAATTTCCCCTAGAAACATTATTCTCAAATACCTCCCAACACAAAACACCAACATTACCATCAACAGTTACCGCTCTTCCAGCACCGTTCGGCCCCACCACACCTGCAAAGTTGTTACCTTTTTAAATGCTTAACATTCATATATTAAACTTTTATAAATTTTGAACAATTTTTTCGTGTTTATACATTTGAAACCCTAAAGGGCAAGTTTTTGTTCGAATTTGAGTTTATTTCGGAATTGCCCAAAATAAACATCATATTCTTAATCAGCGAGCTCATAACTCGTTTGACTTTTAAAACCAAAAAAAAAAACGGGTCCCCTTTTAGGTTTCAAATTCAAAGTATACTCTCATTTCGAAAACCGAATTCGCAAAGGCAAATATCCCAACCCAAAACTAACACCAGTACCTTGGCCATCCCCCAAAAGGGGTGCAGCTCCATGCTGTTCAAGCGCCGGCGCATCACTCAGTTCACCTGCAAATAATCGATTATAAATTTCTCTTCCAATTTTTCTATGCATGTTCCTCCCCTCCCCCGCCTCTTATTCTCACTTTTACTCTGCCATCTTCCCCCCCCCCCGCCTTTTATTCTCACTTTTACTCTGACTTCTCTCTTCGGTTCTTTTTAAAAATTGTCAAACAAAAGGGTCTCCCTTTTAAGTTTCAATTTATAAGTATACTCTAATTTCGAAAACCGAATTCGCAAAGGCAAATATCCCAACCCAAAACTAACACCAGTACCTTGGCCATCCCCCAAAAGGGGTGCAGCTCCATTCTGTTCAAGCGCCGACGCATCACTCAGTTCAACTGCAAATAATCGTTTATAAATTTCTCTCCCAATTTTTCTATGCATGTTCCTCCCCTCCCCCGCCTCTTATTCTCACTTTTACTCTGCCTTTCTCTTGTCTAATCTTTCTCTTTTTTTCTCTAACTGCTATTGAACCCTATGCTGAGAAATAGGAGGGGGGGGGGGGGTAATATTGATATATTGATGGACACAAAATTAGCTTTGTGGGCCTTATTATTATTTTATGCCGCCCCTTTGAATTTAAAAAATTAGGGGAGGTACAATAACAGGATTTGAACTTAGCAATTTAGGACAATGCTAAAACCTATTAATCAAGTTAAGTAATTCAAAAACAAAATTTATGGAAAAAGGAGAGTAACCAAAACAGAAAGGTAATAATTGGTGCCCCTACCTTCCAAAAGTCTCAAGTTGTTTTTCAAATGCGGCACGATAGCGAGGGGGGGGGGGGGGTACCAGCTTTTTTATTTTTTGCAAGAAAGAGATTAGCAAAACCTTCAGTGCTCTGCTGCTGATCATTGTTCTAAAATAAAAATTGTTTATATAAAATAAATTATTGGCTTTTCAATTGAAACGAACTTGAGGAATATTTGTTCGTTCGTCCAATGGATGATTGCGCGGGTTGTCGGCCATAGTAATTACGTTAAGTCTAAATTAGAATTTGGATCCTTATTGAAATGATAAATGGTTATATCTATATCTTATATGGTACGAAAAATAGCTTTGATTAACTTTATCAATTTTGGAACCCATTTAAATGTGACAAACACGGACTCTTCTTGGCTAACTCGTACTAAGTTCCAATACGTACTCATTAAACTATTATTTTGAAACCTGACAAATACCTAAATTTTTCCTGATAAAAGGTAATGGGTTAAATTATGAGTTTGGTAATTTAATACTGTTGGGACGTTTAATAAGTTGGGAATTTTGTACGAGTTACTAGTAGTTAGAAGAGTCGATATTCAGCATATAGAAATGGGTTCAAAAATCAGAAATTGATAGAGTAAATAAATGAGTGACCCTTTCTATGTTCCATGAGAGAAATTAATACATTTGAAAACTGAGTTTTGCTGTTTTTATAATATATTTTAAATGCAAAAACAATTGGTTAAAAAATCCATGTAAATGTGAGAATTGGGTGGACGACAAAATCCCGCCATACCTTTGAAGATAAAAAAATGGAGTATAGTTTTGTTGCTAAATCTCCCATTTTTTAGTTTTTTATTCCTGAGGTATTCCGGGTCGCTATCATTATTCTGAAGTATTCGCCCAATCAAACTCCATACCCGAACATTTTTGTCTTATTTTAATTTTTTTTGTTTTTAGTAATTGAAAAAACAACATTGACATCAGAGACAAATTAAAAAAAAAAAACATTTTAATTAAATTTCGACAAAATATTCGGATTCGGGGTTTGAAACAATGCATAAATACCGGACCAACAATATGTCCTATTTTTGCCATGGGCTATAAATTGTGAAACATAGAGAAGATTTTGTAATAATGAATTGAGCCTATTTTTTAGTGAATCGCAAAAATGAAGAATAGCGTAGTTATTTTGATAGATAACGACCAAAAACAGTGGTAAAACCCTCGGAATAATCTCCCTGATCAGTATATTTAGACTCTCAAATTGACCCCTTTTGTCAGTATTGGGATGGAGCGAAGGGGGCAGAACATCGATACACGTAGCAGGACAAGGAAAGAAATGGTCAGCCACATGGTATTGCTCGCCTCTGACTCAAGTTGACTTTAGGGGCGAAATGGCATTCAAGGGTGGGAAGCATCATAACGAACATTCAATTCATGTTTAATCGGGACGATTTTATAAATATTTCTTCATTGTTAGGTATGCGAAACACGGACCAATGGATGCCCGCAGCGAAGGCGCCCTATTTGGAGCATTACTCCAACGAATTTGTACTTAAGTCATTTTAAGTTATAAAATCGAAAACTAAAATTTTCGACTTTTTGTTCGAAATTTTTTTTTTGATTTTAAGGCCAAAAATCTTTTTAATAACAATATCGAATTGACATTATGCTTTTTGGCTGAATTCCATGTATTTTAGTCATTTTAAGATGCAAAATCTAAATCTAAAATTTTAAAAATTTTCGACTTTTTGTTCGAATTCGGGTCAGGGGTTCGGATTTAGTCAAAATGGATGGCATATTCGTGATCAGCGACCCTTAAAAACCCTAGAAAACAGGTTTAAAATTAGTTTTTAAATTTAGAAAAAAAAAATTTTTTTTTTGGTAACGTAAACTATATAAGTACCAAAATTGCAAAATGCCAGGTCATCAAAGTTTATTTTGTAGTGAAGAACAATATCATTTATTTTTGAGTTGCCTTTTATTTTAAAGGGTCGAAATGCATGCTCAGGGAGGACACGACCTGCACATCAAATACCCACGATGGTTTGCTTCCAAAGTATCAAATTTCGTGAAAGAATCGGCGAAGGTAAAAAAAAACGGATGAAAAATGAACGAGGGAAGAAGGGCAACGTAAAACAAAACGATTTAATACCATTTGGTATTTTCGATTTATTGTTTTCACCTTTCTGTGATCCTTACAAATGCTGCCTTTTATAAACGCAAAAGCAAAACTCTTTGGGTTCACCTTAATATATTTGCTAAGGCTTTTTTAATTTGCAATATAATACAACATAACAAAGGAGATCAGAAATCAAACTCAGTAACATCGATTGGGTCGCTCTGCTGACTAGAACTGCCGGATGCGCTGGTGAAGTCGAAAAGTGCTTGCTGGTTGCCGTCGTCACAAACTCGCGGCGCAACGAAGTCACTGTACGCTCCAGTGACACCGCTCACAGTCAGCCCAGCAGCGGTGCCGTGAAAGAAGTCGAATAATTGCTGCGGCGAAGTGCCATTGTGCGAAATGAACTGCTGAATGGCGTACGACGATTGGGTGACCCTACTTTGTCCAGCAGCGGAGGCAGTGCCATTGAAGTAGTCGTCGTATGATTGCGGCAGAATTTTAAAAACGACCAATAAATCGGTTGGGGTCATTTTGGTGCGGCCATTTTGGTGCGAGACGTGTTTAAGATGTCATAACTTTTTTTTTAGTGAACTAAATTTCAAAAAATTGGTATCATTCAAAAGCGCTATATATTTTTCTTCATAGTTTCCAGGTGTTTTTTTACATAATAAGGTCACTTTTGCCACTATATACTTTTCTTTTTTTTTGCTTGGAAAGGAATGCCATAGAAAACTCAAAGGTTTTGGTTGCACTGCTGCGCCTGAAAGCTCTGATGGTTTTGTTTGACCCGTTGGTTAAAGTGCGTTTCCCTCCGCCGCTCTTTTTTCTCTTTTCTTCTCTTTTCTTCTCTTTCTCCTCTTCAGTTAAACTTTCTGCCTCATCATAAACACAAATTCTTAAAGAAAAAATTTGAATAAAAGTCAGTCGCACTCCTTCACTCTCCGTCAGTTCCTCGCCCAAATTTTGCATGACAAATCGCAGCTCAATGGGGGAGATGAATCCATCGTTGTCCTTGTCGAACACCTTCAACCAATTCTGATAAATTGCCATCAACAAGCTATTTTATTAAATTGGAGGGATTCATTTGCTAATCAATGATTGATCTGTTCACTCAAGAATAGGCGAACTTTGCTGACCATAACTGATTACCCAAGAATAGTCCAATTGATTAAATAGGAGGCATTAATTTGCGATTCTTTTGCTGATGGCCAATTGGTGATCAAATTGGACGGATTCATTGGTCGATCAATGATTGATCACTCACTCACTGATCAATCGCGGGATTTCAAATTCGAGTATCGCGACCGTGGCAAATTTGAACCGCGACCGCGGGATTTTTTCGTCCGCGTCCCACCCGGTTAAATGCTTCACTGCGTTTTGGATGCAGTCCCCAACAATAATTACGCTTATTCTTTATATTTATGCTCTTTTTCAACGGAAAATTTGCTTTTATTTCTTTGGTATACATAAAATGGAATAAAATGATTGAAACTTCTTTTCGTCCGCCTATCCAAAAAGCGACGATTCGTCCGGCAATGATTCGTCCTCCCATCCCAAAAAGTGACAAAACATAAATTTTGTCTCGATAGCTAAATGGGCATCAGTCAACAATTTTAGAAGATGTGCACGAAATTGGAGCTTCGAGAAGGACTTGAGATATTCTTTTTAACATTACTCAAATTTTTATAAGATTTTGCGTGCCGTGTTCAAAGTACGTGCCATAAAAATTATAACTTTATTTTGCGCCCGATCAGCTATTTACTTATGAGGATATAAAAAAGAGATTGAGTTCACCAGTTAAAAATCCTAAGATTTTGTTCTCGAATTGAATAAATTAAGAAATCATGTCGGTTAGGCAAA
>JBDPZO010000001.1:8527178-8548882 GCA_039877585.1 Heterodera filipjevi
GGTTGTGAGACAAAACCGAACTGGCCTTTTGGTCTGTTCCCCTCACTACACACATTACATTTGCCTAAAAAATTGAAACTATCTTCAAAATAATTAGAGTTCTTCTATTTTTTTTTTACAGTTAGACCTTAATCAAATAACGATCGGCTACCGTCCGAGTGTCGTAGTCGTTAGACAGAATTCGAAACTCGAATGTTCGACACTCGGAGTGGAAGCAAAGATGAAGGTTTATGGACTATGATCGAAAATGGGAACGTTCTTTTGCATATTCCTTTGGTATTAAATTTATTTCTAAAAGGTGAATTTAAAGCTTGAACATGAAATTTCCACTGCTTTTATTTTCTCTGTGTTTATTGCTATGGTCTGACAGCCGACCGGGTCTTCTACTTATAGACAACCCGTCAGTTGGGTTACATTCGGTTTTCATCAAATCTCTTGAAGAACGTGGCCACTCGGTCATTATTGCAATGGTGTGATGCCTAATCTTTCTCTGATGAAGTTCGGCGAATTTCTCTATGACCTATTGATTATTTTTGCTCCTTCAGTGGATGGTAGTGAATGTCTGAATTTTTTTTTTACTTGTTTTAGAATTTGGCGGCAATATCAATGTGGCGGAGTTACCAAATTCATTGACGGCGGTGGAGATGTTCTTTGCTGCGGACCAAAACTTGGGCGATGCCATTCGGGATCTTGCAGCAGAAATGGGCTATGAATTCGGCGAGGATCAATCGATGGTCATCGATCACCACAATTATGACACCACCTGGTTCCGCTTTTTCTTGTTGTAAATTATGCTATGAACGATTTAAGGACGACGGATCGCATACGACCATCGTTGTGCCCAATTCACAAATGATCAACTCGCCCCTTATCACTGGTGGGAAGGTGCAGTTGGCTCTGTCCTCTACCGCGGCATTGCGCTGGTCGCGGACGAATTGAGTCCTTTGCAACTGATTTTGATGACCGCTTCATCACCGCTATCGTACAGCCAAATAAGACGGTCGAAGAGTGTTCAGAGTCAATCTAATGCGCGTTTATGTAATTTTCTTTTCAGTATCCTTCCGCGTTGGAAAGTCGACAATTCTTTGGGAGCTTTGCAGGCCGGAACAATGCCGTGTATATGTGTCAGGGTCATTAGACTTTTTCTCTAACAAATTTTTTTCTGCAACCGTGAATCAAGCTGGCCATTCTGTCAAGTGATCATTTTTTTTAATCAAATTATTCTGTCATTCTTATATAGGGCTGTCACAAGTGGAAATCCGCAGTTGGTTGCTTCAATTGTCAAATGGTTGCTCAAAGAATCTGGAGTTTTGCGCATAAATTCGGTGAAGCATCACATTGTGGGCCAAAAGTCACCACCTGCCGAATACACAATTATGGAAGATGTGGTGAGATATTTTGTCTCATTTGGTTTTAAACTTTCTCCCTTTATTTCGCAATATCAGATTAACATTGATGAACTGCAAATGGCAAATGGGTGCCCTTCCAAGGAAAAGACGTGCAGTTGGAATTTGTGCGAATGACCCATTTGTGCGGGTCATCTTGAAGAACGATAGTAGGCCGGGGGCGAATGGGGAACAAAATTTAACCTTTGTTTCCGCCACTTGGTCAGATGGTAGACTTTCAGCCCAATTCAAAATTCCCGACGTTTATGGTGGTCTAAATTTTTGGTGGTTTACCATCGCATCGGATATACCCATTTGCACGACGTTCAACAGGTTTCCCTATCAAAGTACTTTCTCCCTTTTTTACCTTTTTCATTACTTTTCAGGTTTCTGTCCGTCCCTTGAAACATACGCAATATGAACGGTTCAGCCGCTGCGCTTATCCTTATTACGTGTCGGCTTTTTCTATGATGATTGGGGTAAGAATTTTGAAGCTGCAACCAAGGCCAAGATTATTTATGTGTTTGCCATATTGATTAAGAATTTCGACAAATTGCCAAGAGAGTGTTAGAATAAAAAGGCCTAAACACTTAGATTAAATGTTGTTTTTGGTAATCATTCCTTTGTCCATTTTGTTAGGTGGTGCTCTTCTCCTTTGTCTTCCTCTACTACAAAGAAACGGCCCCTGCAGAGTTCGTCCTCCGCCCCTCCCGCAAAAGGCGGTGCGTCTGTTCAGAAGGCAAAAGCATCGTAAAAGGCGCATTCCCATCTTAAGAAACTTAAATGTGAATGTTGTTACATATTATTATACTTTTGTTTAACTTTTGTTCTGCTTAATTTATTTGAATTGTTTTGTGTTAAGGGTCATTAATAAAATTATATATATTCTTTGTTTTGATAAACGTATAAATCCCTTTTAATTTGTGTTACCTGATGAGCTTGTTGCACTTAAAAAATAAATAATTTGAGAAGGATGTCAAAGCACAAGAAGACAAACAAAGACAACGGGAAAGGCTCGAAGAAGTTCAGTTGTTGTTTTAATTTGACACCTATATAAATTTATTTAACAAAGTTAGGTAAATACAGATTTTAGGTTCGTCAAATAGAGTGATTTAGGGAACCCTTTTAATTCCAAAGTTTTTCATCAAGAAGAAGGCGTCAAAGAAGTGCGTTTTCTGGGTCCACTGATTCCGAAGACATTTCATCTATTCACCGGACAAAAAGTTCGAGAAGGAGAAGCAATGCCGAAAGGAATGGTCGTCCTGCGTCTTCCTTCGAGCCGACATTTTCAGACTGTTCAGCGTCATCACCAGCGTATTGTCAGCTTTTTCCGGAGCGTAATAGGAGCAACAAATTTGGCCAAATTCAAATTCGGAAAACACGATGGGGACCGATGTTAAACAATGAAAAAAAAGAAACCAAAGGAAGTGAAGCAAAGAAAAAGCGAAGGAAAGAGCCGAAGGAAGAAGAAAAGCACCGAAGGGGAGGAGAAAAAAGTGGGCAAGACATTCAGAGGGGAAATTCAGTGCGAAAAATACAGGGAACTTTCGACCACTTCTGGATTTTGTGGACGACCGAAAGCAATTAGCAGCCGAAATTTTGGACACTTTGGACGCGAGGACACGGAACAGAATATTCCCAGAATTAAAAGTACAAAAGCAGTCTTAGAGAGATTACTGAAGAATTATTTTTCATATAAATATTAGGGAATGACAGAGATGGAAGTGCGACGCATCGTTTACGGTTTTATCAATGGAATCTCAAAAAAACGGGTTTTGGCAATGCTGCAACGTTTGTTTGCCCATCTTTCGAGTAGTTATTATCATTTACAGGAAAGGATATTTCGGACAGTTCGTCCACCTCCGACTCGGAGTACTTTTCCAATTCCCTTCCGTCGACTTCGTCCGATTGGCCAAATCGGTTATCAAATGCAATTTCAATGGATGTGCGCAAACACTCAACCAAATCGGCAAAAAACAACTCGTGGAAAGAAAATAAAAGGAAAATAAGGAGGAACAAAAAGGAGGGAGAATTGGAGGATGGCGAAGTGATATCGGAAATGGAGGAGGAGGAGGGGCGAAAAAGCAGACCAACAGAGACAAATGGAAATGGAGGGAAAAACGGCGAAGGAAGGGAAGAGGACGACCTTACGGAGTGGGAAGAGGGTGCCGCAACAACAGCAGATGGACCATTTAACGGAGACGAACAATCCGAAGGGGACGGAGACAAATCGGACGACGACGAGGAGGACGGTCGCTTGGTTCGACAAAAGATCGAACCGCAATTCGTCATCTCCCGTAATAATCAAATATTGCGTAAAATGTCTGTTTCCTCTCAATGTAACCCTCCTATTTTCACAATCAGTTGGGCTTTCTCCGCCGCATGCGGATTCGGAAAGTGTCGAGGATTTTAGTGACGAAGAAGGCGATGATAACGACGAAGTTGGACATTTGCAACGGGTACACATTGCTACGAGATTTATTTATATGCAAATTGTGTCAACATGTGTTCACCCTTCTTTCTCAGATCGTTTGCATTTTGCCCTCTCCGTCCCCAACAGCGACAATTGTCGTCGGTGTTCCTTCGGATGGACAGCTCAGCGAAGAAGAAGAGGGGGAGGAAGACAATTGGAGCAGAAAACAGCTGCAACAGCAGAACACTTCGACAAAACAACACCAAATGGAGGAGCACTCATTCAAAGTGCATATAACAGTGGCCAAAGATGACGAAGAGAAAGAGGGGGGAAAAGAAAGGGGTGAAGGACGAGAGACGCAGGAGGAGAAAGAAGAAGAAGGGGAGTGCCAAAAAGATGACAGAACGCCAGAGGAACAAAAAGATCTGTTAATCGATCTGATTGAATAAGAACGGTCGAAATACCATCACTCATTTGTACCAAGACATAAACGCTTTTTTCCCGATCAAAATTTATTCCATAGAGCAAACATATTTCTGTATAATCCACAATAATTCCTTATAGCCTCATCTCTGAGATTAATATAGGAAACGGTATTATATTAAATTCATTTATGTATATTAGTCATTTGATTTATTGTTTGTTTTTTTGATTGTCTTTTCCTGCGGCTGATTGTTGAGATGGGTTTAAGGGAGGGGGCGGGGTAACTCGTTGTGTCCGACATCCTTTCGCTTTGGGATGAGTCATTTTTTGAATGGCCAAAATGTATCACATTCATTCATTAATCATTCACCTCCCTTCCTTCTGCACATCTGTCCCAATCCCACACATTACAATTTATCATACACATTTCATTCCTCTTTATCCTAACCGCATACAAATGCATTGCTTGGCAAACACGAAAAAGAAAATGCTAATAACAGAACTAAGGCAATTATTTGATGATTTGTTACAATTTACTCGGAAAAAGTGGTGCAGGTTCACCATTTTCCCATTTAAAAGGAAGATTTTTATCTTCTTGTAAAAACTACTCGTACAGTAGGACCACTCTTTAAACTTTGGTCTGGCCTGTGACCACTTTTGTGGTTGTTTCAAAATATAAACACATTAATGTAACTTAGGTAGATTAAATGCACATTAACACTTGCACATTCGTGACTAAGGGAAGACCAAAAATATATGTTTTTGTTTATTTTGCTATAGAAAAGTGTTCCTTTTTCGTTTGAGTGCGTTTTACTTCGTCGTTTTCAGCATTAACTAATATTCTGTTCAACGGTCCGCAGAATGAAATCCAAACGTCAGTGGGTGTGTTTGTCGTGTCCGATAGACCAACAAGTGAGAGACCACTGACTGATAAAGTAAGTTGGTTAATTAATGTTGGTTTTGCAGTTTCAAATCAGCGATTTGGTCCATGGCACAATTGACATCTTCTATCCTATCAATCTGATTATCGATACGCCAGAATTCCAACGTCTCAGACGCGTGACACAGCTCGGTGGGTTCAGATATTGTTAATCTGTAGATTTTTCCAATTTTGGTATAAAAAATTATTCGCTATTCGGTTTATTATTATTCTGGGATTCAGGATTTTTGGTTTTTTATTATTTTTTTCGGCATTTCATACACCCAGTTAACATTGGTTCTGTTATTATGAATAAATGTTCTCATTTTTCTGTGTTCAGGTGTTTCCAACTTGGTCTATCCATCGGGCGACCACTGTCGTTTTTCCCATTCTTTGGGGTGAGTTTAATGGCTCATCAAGTTTTGTGCAAAAATTTGCATTCTTCGTTGCTTTTACCATTCCCTTCTCACTCTCTTTTTCTCTCTCCCCGTCTATTTTCATCTTTTTTTTTCCTCTTCTATTTTTCACGTCTCTCTCTCTTTTCAGTGTTTATCATCTTGCCCGTCTCATGGTTGCGCACCTTTCCGGAATTCAACCCACCCTTGACATTACGCCGAATGATCAACTGTGTGTTTGTATTGCCGCTCTCATTCATGACCTCGGTGGGTGTTATGGGCAATTCAACTTTTTCTTTTTCATAACAAAGTGAATGGTTTCCTTTAATTACTGTATTATCTTCCATTGTCAATTTTGTTCCAATTTTTAGGCCATGGTCCCTTTTCCCATATGTTTGAGTCGAAATTTCTCCGTGAAATGGGCGTGACAGATTTTGAGGTGTTTTCAAATTTTGAAATGGAAATGAACAATTTTGCAAAATTTAGCACGAAGAAATGTCACGCAAAATGTTCACATTTATGTTGGAAAAGAATGGCGGTTGGCTGAAAGAGAAATTGGACGAATATTTGGAGGAGGGCGACTACAAATTTATCGATGAATTGATCAATCCACCGAAGGACATGGTGCACTTTGTGGAAACACTTATTTATCTAAAAAACTGCATTTCAATTGTCACAGATGAGCAAAGACCAATGGACCCTTCGGGGACGATCGCGTGAAAAGTCCATTCTTTACCAAATCGTGTCGGAGCCGACCGCGGGTCTTGACGTAGGTGAGTTGAAAGAGGAAAAAAATTGTTTTATTGGCCTTTTCTTTTTGATATTTATTTGAAAATTTTTGTTTAGACAAAGTCGATTATTTGCTCCGTGATTCTCTGCTGACGGATGTTTCAATTAATTTGAGTTCGGTGCGCGTTTGAACTTTTAATGGAATTCGTTTTTACCTAATTTGCAAATGCGTTTCAGAATGAATGGCGTCGCATTTTGGGCACAGTCAGTGTCACTGTCGACAGCAAAGGGTTCAAACGCATTTGTCACCCTGACAAAATTGTGATATTTTGAATTTGCAATGCATCCTTGACCAACCGTTCCCTTTTTTAGAAATTTTGCCGCATCTTTGATTCACGCAAATTGATGCACGAGTGCGTTTATGGGCACAAAACAGTGATTGCAGCAGAAATTATGTGATTTTCGTTCATTATTTAGTTTTGTTTTTAATTTAATTGTTTAAGGTACGTTCGGGCACTCATGGCGGCCGACCCGCACCTCGAATTTACCGGACAGAACGGGACGAAGTTCAAAATGTCCAATGGTGAGTCGGTTTTTATTGCTTTCATTTCGATTTTACAGCACACAATGACCCGTTGGCATTTTGTCGCCTCGACAACAGCGTGATTTCTCTGGTGAAATAAGTATTTAATTGTTCGAATGGGAAATGTTTTTTAGATTCGCCTTTCGAGTGATGCGCAATTGGACGGTGCGAAGAAAGTAATTGAAGCGATTGACATGCGAAAATTGCCGAAATGTGTGATGCAAATGAATCTGAATGCGGCAGGATCAAATTGCGAGGAAATGCAAAAGCGAATTGAAGCCCATTTGGCCACGTACTCCGATGGACTGAAAATAATTGCCAAAGTGACTTTTTTGGTTTCATTTACTGACCAATTAAGGCATTCCCTTTTTTAGGTTCGAAGCTTTGACCATGGCAAAGGCGTCCATCGTTCTCCGTTGAGTGCGTTGTTTCTGTTTAAAAACAAAAACCCGAGCAGCATTCTGGACGAAGGGGCAAATAAAAGCGTAAACAAATCATTATGTGCGTGTTTAAATTCGATTGAACGTTTTCAGTTGGACCTGACGAGTCCAACCCCCGGGGGGACTTTGGTCGCCTTCTTTTACATCAATTACGAAGACATCGGAAAGAGGGAAATGGCGACGAAGGCATTGCGAAAGTTCACTGCGAACCATCCCGAATACTTCTGCGTCAGCAATACCACCAAAGTTGGCACACTTCAAATATACCATATTCCCTTCTCTTTTATTCACCCATTCATTTTCCTAAGCGTATCGAACCGCCCAAAGAGGAGGCCGAGGAGGAGGAGGACGGATGGCATTTCATTTCACCGCCTCGGAAGCAAATGAGAGAGGAAGACGAAAACCAAAGCTGAAATGGTAGGAAGTAATACTACAGATGACGAATAGTGATGTTTATGCCCAGACATACAATATTATATAATGCGATTGTTCCCATTCCTATCTTTTCTTCTATTTTTGAATCCACCATTCTCTCTCTCCCCCCATAAATTATGTTATTTTACATTCCTCTAATTACTTTCTCTGTGGGTTTTGTATTTGCACTTAATTCCCTTCTGTAATAATATCATTTTTTCCTCTTTTAATTTAATACGCATATTCTTTAAGTTATCTTATTGTAAATTGTTTTGTGTTTTCTCATTTGAATTTTTATCGTATTTTACCTTCTCTAAGTCTATGTAGTCGTTTTGTTCCGATTTTTCTGTCTTTCGTTTAATCTTAATTTTTTTCAATCATTGAATCGTTCAAATAATTAATTGTCTGTACTGCTTGTTCTCCCAGATTCCTTGTCTATTTTGATAATTAATTTAGTAACATGTTATTTTACTTGGTGCGAACCAGTCGGAAAGAACATTTGGAGATTGGGGAGGGGGGGCGGCGCGAAGGGCAACGATGGGTGAGTAATTAATGGAGGGAGGGGGGGGGGGGGACGGGTTGGGCGGAGGAGCATCCGGCGAGGGGCAAGCAGAATTCCTGTGATTAGCCCGAATGTGACCAACTTGTTTTTGCTAATTTTGCCGCGGGTTTTGCTTGAACTTGTCATTCATTCCCTTTTTATGACCTTGACTAACACAATGTGTGGCATGTCGGCAGTTAGCGTGATTCGGGGGAGGGACGGCATTTTGGATTCAATTTCTTTAAATTACCCTTTCAAAATTCACACATTTTTATTCCGTACAATAATTACCCCCCATTTCGAATCCTTCTATTCATTTGGCCGTGACCAATTGGTTTTCGCTATTTACCCACTTGCTTTGGGCACCGTTCGCTTTTCTGTGGGGGCGGATGACCAAAAGGGCACACGGAAAAGGCCTTCGCCGAGTGAATCCGACAACTCTTTCGTATTCCACAAAATGTGATGAGAACGATTGTTGGGGCGGAGAAAGCGAAACTTTGGAGGGATTGGGCGACGAAAATGGCATCGGAGAAGGGCACAACAGAGAGACAATTGCGCACCTTTTAAAAATGCCATCAACGCAAAATGGGACGGCACCAATGGACGAACAGTTGCATCACTTGGTCGGCATTTGCACAGCTGTCCATTCGCAAATCCGCGCGGTGACGCAAAAAATTGGGCGAACAGTCGAAGCGGTCAATGCGACGGACGGCGACAGTTCGCGAAAGGCGTACGAATTACTTCGCATTTACGAAGTGAGAAATTGAAAAAAACGAATGGCAGAAGGTATAAAAAAGTTAAAATGACCGCAGAAGGCTCGTCCCTTTTATTATTATTGCCTAATGGAACACGGCACATTTTGTGACTGTAATAACTTTTTTCTAAATCTGCCAATTCAAATATACTTAGTATCATCAGAGCTCTATTGTACTGCATTCATTTTCCAAATATCTAAAAAATCCATCCATTTATAAAAAGTTATGACCTGTCGCGCCGAACTAATGCAGAAAAATCCAATTTTTTGAGGTTTTTGGCCATAATTTTTTCCTATATTTTTAACTTTTTTTAAATTTAGCACATTTATAGATGTAGTCAAATGCTTTCGAATAATACCTAATTTGTTTAATTAGAACAAATTAAAAAAATTATTGCTAGTCGCGCCGAATGTTGTTTTTATAATTTGCTTTCCCTATTCCGTAGCGCACCATTTGGCCGTCCATTGTCCAAGTCGACTTAAACACCAAATCGCTTTCGAATTTCGTTCGCGGTAAACCATACGAACATTTTTTATTTGTCATTTTTGAAATATTGTCGTTTTCTCTCCACAGAAACAATTGACTCATGCAAAATCAACGACCCGCGACTCGAATGGCTGCTGAACATTAGCAAATTTAGGGTTACCAAATGGGAAAAAAAATATTCCAATTTGAAAAATGTAATCAAAATCCATTGTCAGGCGACGATGGAAAAAGTGATTGACAGCGCAATTGGCATTTGTGCTGAAACCGAACGTGTACTCCGAATTCGTGCGAGGGGCGAAGTTCGCGGGCTTCGAGTCAAACAGCACACAGTAGCAGAGGCCACGGCGATTCAGAGGGAACTGGCAACAAATGTCGCTAAGAAATTCGGAAAACGCTAAGAATTTTTTTTTTTTCTAAAAATCATTTAGGATAATAAAAATGAAATAATTAACTATTAATTCTTATTCGTTCTCCTGTTCTCTCTCCGTCATTCCTGCTTCGTCTTTCGCCTTCTTTTGCTTCTGTTTCGGCTCTTTGGCGCTATTCTGTGCCGTTGGCCCTTCGTCTTCGTTTCCCTTTCCTTCCCTCTCTTTTGTCACTTTTTTCTTTCCTTTTGATTTGTTCCCCCCCGGCGTTTGCACTCCGTTGGTCACCTCCGCGTTCAGTGGCTGCTGCTGTTTTGACTGCTTGCCTCCTCCAAAAAGCGCTTTCCACTCGGCCACTTTTGCAGCTTCCAATTTAGTGAACAAAGCGAAGGGCTTAAAAAGGGCAAAGAATCATGGAAAGATAAAGGGCAATAATTAATAATTCAAAAGGGAAGGGGGAAAATTGGACAAAATGTTAGGCCACGATCACCTTGTTGTGTTTGTGTCCACCCTTCAAAAACATAACGAAGTGTTTGGGCATCACAATGTTTTTTGGCAGATTGCACTGCCGTTGAATTTGTGCGGCGGTGTTCGGCATGAACGGATAGAGCAGCACGGACAGCAGCACACTGAGGTTGGCGGAGACGCCAATGATCGTTTCGGCACGTTTCCTGCAAAAGTAAAAAACAGAAAAATATGTGATGGACAAAAAATATATGCAAAATGAAGAATTTTTTCCTCCCTATGCAGCCGATTTCCATTTCCTTATCCCCTTTTTAACGGAATTTCCGTTTTAAAGTTTATTGTTGACTTCATATGTGCCATTTATTTTGACTGACCGTTCTTCATCCGTGCCTTTGACCAATGCCCACGGTTGTCCCGCCTGCATGTATTGGTTGCCCTTTCTTGAAATGGCCATAATGCGCTGCAGAGCGTCTCTCATGCGCACCTCTTCCATTGCCTTCACATATTGCATCATTTCCTGGTCAACATCAGTGAACAGTTCATGTTCTGTTGGAGTTGGCTGAACCGACGGTTGGACACCGTCGAAATTGTTGGACAGAAAAGAGAGGACACGGAGCACAAAGTTGCCGAGGTTGGCCAACAATTCGAAATTGACCTGGGAAAGTATGAAAATTATTTGTTGTCTTAAAGTGCTCCACGATGGCATATTTGAAGACAAAAAATAAGGTAGAAAATAGCATAAAAATCTATCTGTAGAGTCAACAATTGACGAAAAATGGAAGGTTCCTAGCATACGGGGTCATAATTTAGAAACAATTTAAGTTAATCCCAAAAAAAAATTGTCCGCGATACCTTCTTTTTAAATTAATATGCCATGTTTCAACCAAAAAATAATTGAATGACAATACAATATTATACCATTCATTCTTCCCCCCCCCCCCCCCCCCCCCCGAAACATTCGTTCACCTTCATCATAAAGTCGTCCCAACAAAACGACGTATCCTTTCCCTCGGGGCGCATATAAAGCAAATAAAAGCGAAGTACATCCGCCGGAATGCCAATGGTGGCCACGGTGTTGCCAAACACGCCGATGTCACGCGATTTGCTGAACTTTTGGTCCTCATAGTTGAGGTATTCCGTTGCGCAAATGTGCCGCGGTAGAGTGAACGGTTCATTGGTGGCCAACAAAGTGGAGGGGAAAATGATGCTGAAGGGGTGGGGGGGGGAAGTAAAGAAGGGGGGGGGGCGTTCTGGGGTACGGATTATATTTCCCGGACTTATTATAAGAAAAGGCAACCTTTAAGAAGCCCACATTCGGAAGTTAAACCCGGATTTTTAGCATGTTGTTACTCATCGGATTTTTGTCTCACGGAAACGTCCAATTTTCTGGATTTAGTTATTTGGTAATAAAGGATGCATACTCGATCAAAAAGGGGTGACATTTCGATCATAAAAAAATTTATCTTTTGACATTTTCATCATGGCAAAAATTAAAAAATGTCCACCTGTGAAACACGACGTTGTCCTTGCCAAGAAAAGTGAACAGCTCAACGGCGTCCGGGTTTTTCCACCACCGGTGCCAATCGTCGCCAAGATGGGACTTGGTGATGGACAAATAGCCGATGGGCGCATCGAACCAAACATAAAACACTTTGGAGGCGAATTCGGCCAACGGCACCGGAGTGCCCCACTGCAAGTCACGTGTGATGCACCGTTTGGACAACCTCTTCTCCAGCCAGTCCTTGGTGATGGCCACCGCGTTGGTGGACCAACGCGAGTCGGGCGCATCCATTGTTCGGTCAAGAAATGCTTGGAGTTGTGGCTTAACAACAACAATCCTGAAATTCCACAACATTATAATGCCAATGGTTCACAAAAGTAAAATTTTTGTAACTTTAAATTTTTGGGAAAAATATTTTTTTTCCCTAAAAATAATTAATTTCCAAAAAATTATCTCTTGGAACTGAAAAGAAAGTAAAAAAAACACAGTGATAAAAATTAGGGATTGTTTTTTTAGGAATTGAAAAGTCTAGTTCCTTTTTTTTTAAATGCCAAGAAATACAGTCATTCGGTCCAATTCCAAGAAAATGTGCCGTGAGTGCTCAAGCGATGGCCTATTTCCGCAGATGAAACACTTCGGCTCGACCAAATCGACACCGTCCAAGAGGCGACCACACCCTGAAAATGTTAATTAGGAAAATAAAGGTAAAAAAATAATAACGCACCATCGCATTGGTCACCCCGGGCGTCGGCAAACTGACAATGGGGGCACATGCCGTTGACAAAACGGTCGGCAAGAAATCTTTGGGAATATTATTTATATATTTTTTATTTAATATTTTGTCAATTTGTTTTTACTTTTTGCAATTGGCACAATGCAATTGCATTTGCGCTTCAATTGAAGTGTATCCGTTGGCCAACACTTTGTTGAAAATGTCCTGCACAATTCTAAATGGTGGAAATTAATATTTTGTTCAATTGACTTTTTTTTATGCTGTAAATTCTTGAAGGAATACCAAATGGAACCATATGCCCGTAACCAAAAGGGACAATACCCTCCCCCCGAAATGAAAATAAAATTTTTTGAATTACATTTCAAAATTACCAATAAATAAATTTGGTAAAGGATGAGTGGCATGCTAGCAACTCACCCCCCCCCCCCCCCCCCGGAGCAGGACAAAACTCAGCCGCCGAAACTCAGCCGCCGAAACTCAGCCGGCCGAAACTCAGCCGGCCGAAACTCAGCCGGCCGAAACTCAGCCGACCAAAACTCAGCCGAGACATAACTCAGCCGGCCGAAATTCAGCCGGAAAAATTCTTTTAAAAAAAAAATTTTTTAATTCCATTTTTCGCTTCCTAGCCTTTTATGGCTTAGGATTGGCCTCACTCTACCGCAATAAAAAAAGGTAGATGAGTTACCGGCACACGGCCACGGGGAGGCCTGCGATTGGAAATGGATAACCTTTGTGCGCCTTTTTTTTGGTGTTTTTGAAAAAAGAAAAAATGAAAGTTCTCCACATGATTTCTTTTGGGGCTGCGGCATGGCAATGAACGACTCACTTATGCTCAAAAAAGAGTGGGCTGGCAAAAACAGAATGGGGATATTATTGATGGTCTTGCGAGATGAATTAAAGCTGTCGTAATATTCATTGCTTTGAAACTTATAAATTTTGTTTTTTGAACTTAAGTATATTGTGCGCTAATTTTCTTTAAAAAGATTAGGAAGCGAGTTTATTTTTTTTTTTTATTTTTTTTTGCGGCTGAGTTATGTCTCGGCTGAGTTTCGGCCGGCTGAGTTATTTCTCGGCTGAGTTTTGGCCGGCTGAGTTTCGGCCGGCTGAGTTTCGGCGGCTGAGTTTCGGCGGCTGAGTTTCGGCGGCTGAGTTTTGGGGTGCACCGCCCCCCCCCCCCACCTGAAAACCCTGGTTATCAGCCTGACTGTATTAATGTGGTACAGTTTACTGACTGACTCTTTCTGATTTGGGTTCGTCGTCCGCCCAAAAAAGTCGAAATCAATGCAAAACCAATCGTACACATTTTTGTGCAACACATAAAATTTGTCACAGAGTTCGCTCGGTGAAATGCCTTCTGAAAATGAGTAACCAAATTTAGAAAATAATTCAGATAAATTTTTTTTCTGCCCATCCAATTGAAAGTTTACTAAGAGAATTGTTATCGTTTTTCAGATTCATTGTTTCGAACTCGGAACCCAAATTAAACCGAAAGTATGACCGTTTTGAAATGTATTATAACAGCGATTTTTCGAATTCGAATTATAGAAAAATGGTTAATAGATAACCCGAAAGTGCCTTCATTTCTGTTGCCGTTCCATATTCATCCGTGCCACAAATAAAAAGGCTTTGGTACTCTTTCATCCGACAGTAGCTAAAACCGTTCAAAAATAAACCCACAAAATTACCAATCCCCAGAAATTATTTCCTAAAAATTGCCATTTTAAAAATGCCGTTCAATTTTTTAGGTCCGAACCTAAGGCAGCAATCAATTCTTTGAACTAACCGCGAGAAAACGTCAGCACTCAAAACGGAACCAATGATATTGCCCAAATGGGGCACATTGTTAGCATAAGGAAGTGCAGAAGTGATTAACACATTCCTTCGTCCGTCCATTGGAAGCCTACGAAAAAGAAAAACAAAAGGAAACAACAGTAAAATGAAATCCATTCTAGAATTATGACAGTTAATTGTTTTTTGCTAATTAAGACGAACCCGGGCCCTAAAATTTAACCCACAAATTCAAAGTACCAAAACTTTATTCTGTACTAATTTAAAAACTTGCGATACAAATCTCTAAGTATGAACAAAATCGTCAACCGACTTCGCTTTGTCAATGGCAAAGAATGTCGGCTGTCCCTCTCTGTTGCTCCCTCTCGTCTCCGTTTCCCTCTTTTGCTCCTCCTCCTCCTCTAACCGTTCAATTAATTCTTTCTCCAATTCTCTCATCGTTTTCCCCGCTGGAATTTGATGGATTTTTTGTTCCTCCTCTGCCAACTTTTGCTGCTCCAATTCCTTTTCCAATTGCTCTTCAAATTGTGCCCAATTCGGCCGATTTTCTTCCAACAAAGGCAGCAGCGGTTTCCGGGCAAAAATCAGTTGGATTTCCCTCGACTTGCTTTTGCTGCTCGGGTTTCCGTACTTGTCAACTTTCTCGTAAACAATCTGTGCGTGTGTTGTTCAATTTTAGGAATATGCTGTGATTTCGGCTTTCCTGGACCACCCGTAGAATTATCAAAAAAATAATTTTCAAAAAGGTAAGCACTTGGGAAGAGAAGGTATTCGCATATCCCTCCCTCCCGTGTCGCGACATTTGCGGACCGACATTTGCGGATTTTTAAACCCGACATTTGCGGACAATGACTTTTACGGATGGAAACCTATTTTTTGTTTTCAGATATATTAAACAACAAAACTTAACAAATGTTTTTATTTAATTACCCTAATATCGGTTAACAAATCATGAATTGTGTAACAAATGTTTAATTAAACGGCGACGCTTCTAACAAAAGTTACAGCTCAAGAAACATGGTAATGAAATGGCCTTGTTTTAATTAGGATTTGTTTTGGGGGCGCGGAGCGCCCGCCTTAACGAGCATGCGAAGACGGAGCAAGTAGTGGGGCGCCCGAGCGAGCGGAGGGTTGCGAGCGCCTGGTTAATGTCGGGCCTTCGGCCCGACATTAACCAGGCGCGAGCAACCCGGAGCGAGTGAGCGGCGCCCCACCTACTGGCCGCCGTAGTCGAGTGTGTGGTGTTATGGCCAAAAATTTAATCGTCAATTCATTTACATTTGCCATTTCAGTTTTTTGTTAGAGACGTAGCCGGGTGGGTAATTCATTGGGATGATTAAATTCGAAAAGAATTACATTGCTTGAGAATTTTTGTTGATAAATAATAATTCGAAAAAGTTATCCGCAAATGTCGGTCCGCAAATGTCGGGTAACCCTCCCTCCCCCTATCGATGTCTCCGATCTCAATATCGGTAATCATTGAGTTTACTCGTCGCGGTTTTTTTTGAAAAATTATGGAAATGTGTTCCTAAGGGTGTTGTGAAGCGCTGAGTACGAATCGGACCTCCGTTTTGACCCATTTCGAACCCCGGACCCGAATGCGACCTTTTTTCGAAAAATTCAATTCACGGGTAATAATGGGAAATTTAATCGATAATGTTGTTGACCGCGGCCAATTTTTTTTGTTCATGTTCTTCTATCCGTGAATGTGTGATCAGAATCTAGTTTCTTTACTTATATTGTTGTACAACATCAATTGAAAAGCCAAAAGTTGCAACAAAAAAAAAAAAAAAATGAATTTTTCGAATAATGTTCGAGTTCGGGTACGGGGTCCGAAATGGGTCAAAACGAAGTCCGTTTCGTACTCAGCGCCTCAAAATACCCCTAAAACACATTTCCATAATTTTTCAAAAAAAAAATCGGGACGAGTAAACTCAATGAGTACCCAATGGTCTTTCATTTACCCGAATGTCCTCGAAGCCGACCCTCTCCAAACTTTCAATGTATCGCATTGGGTCAAAGTCGTCCTCCTGCAAAATGCCGAATTTGTTCATCTTTTGTAGCCGCCCCAATTCCATTCCGCAGACGAGCAAACGCAACGGCCTCAGCACACGAAGCAGTTCGCTACAAATTGTGTCCATTTCCGACTGACTCCACCCATAGAAAACATCGACATGGAAAATGGTGTCAAAAATGTTGTCAGTGAAGGGCAGCGAATCGTCCAAAGCCTGTTTCAATGGGAAAAGTGGGGGAATTGTTGCCAAAATTTTGTCCCCATTATTGCGTTTCCCATTCCTAATTCCACATTAAAACTACTCTTCTCAATTAAAATGTTCTTTACTGCAATTTGATTTTTCGGCTCTTTTGACCCTATTCTATTACCTCGTGAAACGCCAATTTTCCCGACATCAAATGCTTGTTGTAGTCAAATTTCTTTTCGTTCAGCTTGAAAAATGCCTTTTCCGCAAAATTGAGCAAATAAGAGGACCGCTCACTCCCGCAAACAGATCCTTTTCCGTCTATCACTTTTTTGAGAAGCATTTGCAGGCCGAGCCCAACGCCAAAGCCGACCTCAAAAACATTGTCATCTTAAAAAATCACAAGAACGCTTTGGTTTCCTTTTGTTCCTCTTAATTACCCTGTTGAACATCCAAATGGCGAATTACTGCCGATAAAACGGGTTGAGAAGCGTAGGCCCATTGCGACGCAGCGGACAAAGAAGAGGGCAGAAAGAACTGAGAGAATGGATAAAAAAACATTTTAGGTGGTGGTACAGAACAGTCAAACCGACCTGGTTTCTCAACCCATTATTCACCTTGTTACAAATCCATTTAGCCATTTACCAAGAATTCAGTGTAAATTAGCGAGAAGTCAAACGGATGTCTCTATTTAATGGGGAATTAATCTTTACGCATGAGAAGCCCAAGAACATTTTCTCCGAATAATTCTCAAATTAGAGCTTTTTTAGCGGCGCACCTACGTTTTGTCGATTCGACGTTTTGTCGACTCAGCCAAAAATGCACGTTTTGTCGACTGCATGTTTTGTTGACTTGGCCAAAAAAGAAATTCTTTCGAATAATTTTGTGTTCGCTGTTCGAAATAAATGTCTAATTGGGTCTGACGAACAGGAAAAAGTGGAAATCGCTTTTTGAAAGTTAGAATTTGGCCGAGTCGACAAAACGTGCAGTCGACAAAACGTAGGGAGGCGTTTTTAGCACATAATAACGCCAATCATAAAATATTTTCCCGGTAATTTAATGAGTAGAGACCGACTAAAAAGGCACCAAAATCCCGAAAAAGGCACTATAATAGGCACCAAAAAATTGAAAAAAAGGAATTAAAAGGCACGAAAATCCCGAAAAAGGCATGAAAATAGGCACTTTATTCAAAGAAATAAAGCAAAAAAATTTTTTTGAGAATCAGATCTTGGATAAAAAATATAATTTTTTAAGGGCAATTTTTTGAAAAATTTTTCCATTCTCAGGGGTGTAATTTTTCAAAATTTGTAAGGTCAATTTTTAGGGGTCTATTTTTATTTGTTTGCCTTTTTTCTTAAGAAATTTCTCAAAATTTCGAAAAAATTCACCCCAAAACGCCAAAAAAGGCATCAAACTGGCAAAATGCCAAAAAAGGCATTTAAGGCACGAAAATCCCGAAAAAGGCAAAAAAAGGCATTATAAAAGTCATCGTAGAAGCTTCAAACCAAGTGGAAAATGTGTTATTTATGCTTAATATATCGAAACTAGTGCGCAAAAAAAAAGAAAGGCATATGCCTCAAAAGTCGAGCTCTATTAATGAGGCGCGAAGGGTTATGTCGCCAATTATGGCATTGGCGACGAGAAGGCGGGCAAAACCCGCCACAACTGTCGGGGGTACCGGTCTTCCGCACCGGGCCTAAAGGGGAACTGGTCGGGACCAAGGACGAGCGGACTATCAAGGCCCAATCGCGCAAATACCGAACGAAGAAAGGGGCAGGAAGGCATTGAAGCGAACGGGTGAATCCCGCTTCTACAATTCTTCAAATTGATCACCTTCTTCCTTTTTGTCGTTCCTTTCACACTTATTTTTCAAATCTATTCGCACCATTTGCCACTAATCTTTACTCCCCACCATTTTCTCATTTCATATTCTTTTCATCGGCTGGCTCATCTCTTCCTCTAACTTTGTGAAAACAACTCGCACAAAGTCCTTTCTTTCCCTATTTTTTCCCCATTATCCAATCCATCTTCAATTTGCATTTTGTTATTCTGCGCCTTCTCTCCTTTGTCCCCAATCATTTATTCACAATTTCATCCATTTTCGTTGCCTATTCACATTTTGTCCGCGTGCCTTTCTTTGCCCCCGCCCCCAAAAATTGTCTACTTAAGCGAACTCCCCAGAGGGAGCGCTCTCTTCCGTCTCACTTCCACCGTCCCATTTTTTGTGCTTCGCATTTTATTCCATCAGTTAACCCAATTCGCTTCGTTAATAAATTTTGTCCGGAATTTGTGCACGGGGGATAACAGGAGGGAAAACGACCCTCCTCGGCTTCATCACGTTCAGCAACTGTCGTGCGGGGCCGTTCAAGGCGCCCATTCCAAATCTGACCCTTTCCCTTTCCTGGCAGCCCACGTCGAGCTCCCCAACCCTCCCGACCCTAAATCCTTTCCGATTGTCGCAGGAGTGGTTCGGGAGTTGGCCCGATTGTCAGTAGAGCGCAAGCAGTTCAGGCAGCGAACGCCTCCAATAGGCGGTTCGTAAACAAAGTCTCCCAGCAGCCGGAGCAACAATCGGATCGGAATAAGCCTCCCACCAGCCTGAGCATCCGAAAACGGAAACGGGAGCCAGTTCCCGTGTTCGACGAGTTCAAACAGCACAAGGACGGAGGGAAGAGCCGATCGGTGCTGAACCGTCCGCCCAAGGACCAGCCCTTTCGTAACAGCAGTTGACGCCCAATTGAACTGTTTACCAGGGTCCCGACAAGCCCTGACAGCCAAATCTTGTCGGTGGTGCCGCTAAGCAGCAGCAGCAAATCGCTGCTCAACAACAACTTCCATCCCAACAGCACCCGCAATTTTGTCACCCCTCCCCCCTCCCATTTTCGTCCCCCTTCGGCGCTGATCGGACCGATCAGCAACATCAGACCCATCAACAGAGCGAGCGGCGGAAAGGGTACGGAATTCCCTTTACGGCAGGCAGGCACAGCGCACGGAGCGTGCCGCCAAAAAGGGACGAGAGTGGTGACCAAGAGGCCCCAAGAAAAGGATTGGCGACAGGTTATATAAAAAAATACCGAACTTTATAACCGAAAAATACCACGGTATACCGATACCGTGCCGAACCTTGTTAGAAACCTGCTGGCAATGAAACGGCTAGCAATGAGTGACTGGAAATCGGTGGGGGTCAACTCGGCGCAACCATCTCGGCGCCGCTAACTCGGCGCCAACTCAACTCGGCGCCACCAACTCGGCGCCAGGCTCACTCAACCTTCATTGTCCTTATTTATATAGTGCCTTCATTATTTTTTAGAGCATTCATCTTATAATGCCAAACAACATATTGACTCAGAGAAATCATCAAAAACTTGCTTACAATGGCCATCTTTATGTTCAATAATTCGCTCAATTTCGCTGCAGAATGTGCCATCGCCAATATTGGCTGAAATTCCATCGAAAAAATGCTACTAAACAAGTGAATATGATGGAAATTAATTGGTTTCATTACAATTTCCAGTTGGTTAAACGTGTCCGACATGAGTTCGGATCCGATTCACGCTAAGCAGCAGCAGCAAATCGCTGCTCAACAACAACTTCCATCCCAACAGCACCCGCAATTTTGTCACCCCTCCCCCCTCCCATTTTCGTCCCCCTTCGGCGCTGATCAGACCGATCAGCAACATCAGACCCATCAACAGAGCGAGCGGCGGAAAGGGTACGGAATTCCCTTACGGCAGGCAGGCACAGCGCACGGAGCGTGCCGCCAAACCAAGAGGCCCCAAGAAAAGGATTGGCGACAGGTTATATAAAAAAATACCGAACTTTATAACCGAAAATACCACGGTATACCGATACCGTGCCGAACCTTGTTAGAAACCTGCTGGCAATGAAACGGCTAGCAATGAGTGACTGGAAATCGGTGGGGGTCAACTCGGCGCAACCATCTCGGCGCCGCTAACTCGGCGCCAACTCAACTCGGCGCCACCAACTCGGCGCCAGGCTCACTCAACCTTCATTGTCCTTATTTATATAGTGCCTTCATTATTTTTTAGAGCATTCATCTTATAATGCCAAACAACATATTGACTCAGAGAAATCATCAAAAACTTGCTTACAATGGCCATCTTTATGTTCAATAATTCGCTCAATTTCGCTGCAGAATGTGCCATCGCCAATATTGGCTGAAATTCCATCGAAAAAATGCTACTAAACAAGTGAATATGATGGAAATTAATTGGTTTCATTACAATTTCCAGTTGGTTAAACGTGTCCGACATGAGTTCGGATCCGATTCACGCTAAGCAGCAGCAGCAAATCGCTGCTCAACAACAACTTCCATCCCAACAGCACCCGCAATTTTGTCACCCCTCCCCCCTCCCATTTTCGTCCCCCTTCGGCGCTGATCAGACCGATCAGCAACATCAGACCCATCAACAGAGCGAGCGGCGGAAAGGGTACGGAATTCCCTTACGGCAGGCAGGCACAGCGCACGGAGCGTGCCGCCAAACCAAGAGGCCCCAAGAAAAGGATTGGCGACAAACTGGTGCCGCTAGCAGGGGGATCTGCAACAGAGCGACTAATCGTCAAAGACCGGCAGCGAATTGTGCTAGCGGCAAAACTGGTGCCCCGGCCTTACACCTCCATCCCAGGGCAGGAACCGTCCCTGGTTCCTCAACTTACTTGGTGTACGCTCCCACCTTCTTACTGCGTCACCACCCGCACAGGCAAAAGACCACCAGTACCACACTCTCCCCTCAATTCGCCAATCCTTTCCTTTCCAACCTCGCCTCTTCTCTTCACCCTCTTTTCGCCACCTCTTCTTAGACCTCTAGGAAGAGAGGGAACACCTCTCGACCATCTGACCGCGTTTCCAATTTGTGCCTAGCAGTGCATTTGGAGGAAGGATGTAGTTTTTGGCGGACCACCATCCCGTCGGCAATTCCATGACATGAAGTTGAACCGGCTGGTCTTTCTGCAGATGGTGAATCGGCACCGCCATATTCCCTGATTCAGTGTGTGTATGCGACCGTCGACCAACACATTCACTGAGCAAACATGACGAAGCCCCATTGGTCGAGCCCCGCTGCGCACGTCACAAATCCTGCCTGGCATGACTGAGGAGTGGACAAGCGCCGCGTTTTGAATTGTGGCGGCCGTAGCCTGATGAACAATCT
>JBDPZO010000001.1:8548907-8608669 GCA_039877585.1 Heterodera filipjevi
AAGGATTTGACAGAAAAATCAAATAAAATATAAAGTGAATCATATGATCCGAAATTAAAAGACAAATCGGCTCACAAATATTACCGTAATAAATAATTAACTTTGAGTAAGGTCATTTCATTCTCAATTAATTTCTCAATAAGTCATCACCATGATTGGCCCCATGCCACCAAAATTGGGTGAAATAATCATCACATATCGGCATAACGAGGGAAGCGGTCGGTGGGTGGGTGGGGGGGGGGGGGGGAGAAAGTGCGCGAATTGTGCCTGCCTCCGGGGGGAGGAGAGGTTCCATGGCACAGATGTGACCAGCACCCGCACTGTCATTCCCGGGGGCGGAAAGGATCGGTGTCCGCACCGAGGGGTAATTAACTTTCTTCATCCCCTTGGGGCAAGAGGAGGGGAGGGGGCGGGGGAGAGTAGAGTACCTATGCCATTATTTCCTCTTCGTCGTGTGCCATTCATTCATTTTATGCAGTTGTTGTTTGATGCATATGTTTGGCAATTCGCCATCTTGACGGATTAATCCCTCGGGGAGGGGCGAGGGGGGGGGGGGGGAAGGAGGCAGAAATGAACGGGGATTTGGGGACGGACACTACTGGTAAACTAGGGTAAATTATATTCGCCAAAGTTTACAACAGCAGGCAAATGCAAAGATTACGGTGAAATTCTCGTTGTTTAAAGCCAGAGAATACCGGCACATTTAGCCAAAGGAATCCCACTTTACGGTGCATTTGGCTAGGGTTGAGCGGTACCGGTAACTTTGGGAAAAACCGGTACCGGTACCCTGATAAACGGTACCGGTACCGCGAAGACCGGTACCAGTGACCCGGTACCGGTACCGGTCATTGGGTACCGGTACCGGTACCGCTAACCTAATTTGGACTGGAATTGCAATGCATCGTGATTTGGAATGGAAAACCCATTGGATAAATTTGGGTAGCAACCCCCGACCCGGTCCCGACCCCGAAATTTTAGGCCATTTTTCGGGGTTTTCTCCGACCCGACCATGCTGACCCCGTCAAACCCCGACCCGAAATATGTCAACCCCGACGTCGGGGTTGCTACCCTAGAATAAACCAATCGTAACCCAGAAATTCTAAATTCAATAAATAAAACCTCCAGAGACGAACACAGAATTTCGGTCTGGGAGGGGATTATCCTCTGCTGGAGGTTTTTTAAATTCTGAACATTTTTCAGACCTTTTCTGCTGTTCTTCTGTCAATGAGGAACAAGAATCTAAGTTGTGTTGGGTTAGGGTTAAGAAAATTTACGGGGTTAAGAAAATTTACGAAAAACCTTTTAATACAAACGCTTAAAATCAGGTAAAAATAGTATTGGCATATTCGATTTTCAAATTTTTTCACAACATTATGAACCCATAAAATATTACAAAAGCTAAAAAAAAATTCTCTTAAAATTTTAGAGTAAGCCAAATTTCCGTCATAAATGGAGGCAAAATAATGCGGTAAAATGTGCGTTTTGCCCATGTGCTGCTATTGAATCGTCCGTCCATGCGATTTGACTGCCCCCCCGCCCATTGGGCCTATCGTAAAATTTGGGCAAGGTAGAGCAGCAGCAGCAGCCCCAGTTTATTGCCAAAAGTGCTTCAGCTGGTGGCAAATGGTCGTCGTGTCGTCGGCGTTGTCCACAGCTTGTGGTGTGCCATTTTTGGGACGCCAAAAAAAAAATGGCCCCGGGGGAGGGGTCATAAAAATGCTCACCACCATCGCCGTAGGGGTAGGGGGTTGGCCCTTTCACGAGATGAGGTAATGGCACCTAATTGGGAGAACATGGCAGGAAAAACGGCGGCGAGCGACAAATTTTTAACGGAAATTTGCCGATATTACCATTAGTAAAAAATACAAATATTTATTGACCGAATTAGGGGGGGGGCGTGGGGGGGGGGGGGGGGTGTGCATTCGGTAAGGATATTGTGATGCCAGAAAGAAGCGGAGTGGGAAGGAAGTGGGAAAAAGTTCATGGGAGAACCTGGAAGGGTGGCTAGCTCAGTGGATTAAAAACCTAAGGGTTATGGGTTCGAGTCACACCGGGTGGTGCAATAAAAATATAGGCCTAACAAACCCCGACTCAAAAAAAGCTAATTAAAACGACAAGTTTAATTAAAAAATAAGATAAAAAAGTTTGGTAAATAAGAATAAATAGTAATAAAAAAACAAAGAAAATTTAAAAAAAGAAAGCCTACAACACCACCGATTCCCAGGACGTCTCCGTTCCAAGTACTAAGGTGGCCCAACGTTGCTTAACTTGCCAGATCGGACGGGATGCGTGCTTTCAACGTGGTATGGTCGTAGGCGAAGGCAAAAAAAAGGCAGCCTCCCAAAAGGTAAACTTTTTTCGTTTTCTCTCTGTTTGACACACTGTTTCTTTTATCCCCATTTTTCTTTTTCTATACAATTTTTTTTTTGTTTTCTTTTTTAGCCTTTAAAAAAGAATGAATAATTAAGTTAACTATCTTTTGAAATATAATCAAAATTTTCTTGAAAAAAGTCTTGAACCGAAAGATTGAGCAGATTCATCAAAATATTGAAGAAATTTGAATTTCTCAATTTCAAATTTAAGGCCTTACAAATATTTCTTCCAATTTTTGAATTTTAAAAATAATATTTTTAACCTTTGCTTTCTTTGGACGAAATTTTGGGTACCTAATCGTGGCAATTCAAAGTCAATGAGGGGGGAAAGGTGCCAAGGATTATTTGCGACGAATTAAGACGATTTTGCCGGAAGGGTCGCGCCTAAGAACAGACACACGCCACACATCTGCCCACTTCCTGTGGCCATTGTGGAACATGAAAGGCGATAATCCCATTGTACTTATAGGGGCAATTTATGCCCCTCCTCGGCCCTTAATTCGGCAAAATATTTGTAGGAAAAGGTGGGACGGCATTGCTAAAAATGTGCCTGATTGAGAAAAATCAAGGGCCCAAGTGGGGAAAGAGGGCGGGGGAGGGAAACGCATAAAAACTCTCCAGGATAAATTCAAAAATTAGGTTTTTAAACGGAATTCTTTGACATGAACTAGGGTTCTTAACAACCGGCCAACCCAAGGGAGACATATGACAAAATCGGTTTTTTAAGGAAATTAAAGAAAACTTAAAATTACTAGTTATGCATAATTTTTTTTTTGTTGTAATTTTCCAACATGAAACTATCGTAAGAAAGAAACGAAAAACAACAAAAAAATTAGGGAATCGTAACATTTTGAAACCATGGCGGCAAATTGGTGTCACTTTATTCGATTAGAATTCTGCCCACCTTTGGCTTCCATGTCGATGGCTCATTTTGCTCAACATGGGAAGGCGAACAATTCCACCAACATTTTGAAGTGCCATCACACCGTTTGGGTTCCCTCAGACTTAAAATGATCAAACCTCACAACACTATGGATGAATTTGTGATAATCAACTCCCTTTTTGATATTTTAATTTTATATATTTTTTAATTATTTTTGTGAGAGTTTTAAATCAGAGTTACCATTCGTCCTTATTTATAAGGATTGTCCTTATTGAGGGGTCCGATCCTTATAAATTAGAAAGGGTCCTTATTTCGAAATTCGCCTTTATTTGAGCTTAGGATCCTTATTTGTTCTTTTTTTTATTTGAGGTAAAAATAAGAAAATTTAGTATTTTACAATTTTTGACGGGAAAAATCAATTAACAAATGGACATAATTTTCCCCGGCGGCGCTTGGGTCGGGGTCGTTTGGGCCCCAGGCTCATTAGGGCTTTGTAACTTTTTTCTTTGTGAACCAAATTTACAAAGTCGGTATCATTCGAAAGTTTAAGTGTTTAGAAGGTATTAGTAAAGTTTTTCTTGGCGATAGACAAACTCTAAAAAGTTACAACTTGAAGATCGCAAAAAAGTCATAATTTGTATGGTTTATTCATAATTTTTTTTATAAGTAGGTAATTGAAAATTTTCGATGGGAACTCTTGTTTAAATCGTGATTTCTAAGTTAAGACAAAAAATACAAAAAAAAAAAAAAACAAATCATTTTTTTTTTGTAATCCCATCTTTTAAAGTTATAGGACATTGTTTTGCGACCTGCTGAAACCCAGTTTATTTACGACCCGACAAATGCGGTCGGATTTTTACGGGCCGTCCAGACATGGAAACTGTCACAAGTCTTACCACAACCATGCGCTATGTTTGCTCCTTAGATGAAAAATCTCTGAGATTTTACCTTTTGTGGCAAAAAGTTATATATTCTTTTGTCGAAATAAAATGAATTTATTTGTCAAAAAATAAAAATGAATGCAATTGAAATGATTGTTACATTACAAAAAACATAACATTTAGCATTTCAGGCCGCAAATGTCTATTAATTATTAATCCTTTGAGCCGCATTTGTCGAACCATCGCAAATATTTAAAAATATCGACAAATGAGAATACAGAATACACCAAGTACAGTACCGTTTAACACATAGATCACAAATTTATAATGAAAATTAAAAAAAAACTTCCCTGTTCATATCCAATCAAAGAAATAATTTGTGAATTTTTTATCATTTGTAAAACAATAAAAATTTACGTCCATTTTCCGATTATCATGATCACCAGCTGATCAGGCAATCGATTTTCTGATCCAAAAACCATCCAACGTACAATGCCAACCGGTCGACAATTTCTAATCCTTGATCACTTTTTCCTCAGTGTGTGTCCACTGGGGATGCACTCTGGGTCGCTTAGTGATCGAAATGCCTCTGCGCATCGCGCCACTTCAGATTGGCGCACATTTTTGCCGGCCTGTCTTAGAAGGAAATCTTTTTTGTAAAAACAGGAATTCCTGTGATAGTATTTTTGCTTTAAAAAACTTTTTTTTTTGAAACAAAAACTATATAATTATTTATATTATCCGCGCTAACCCCCCCTGCCACACCTAAAATTTATCCAGTTTTTTTCAAAACGATAGGTAGGTACGTGTCCCGATTCCTGAAAAATTAAAATCGCCGCCGGAACTAGCTGATTGTGAGACTAATCAACGGAAAAAAGTGAATCAAAATTTGAGATTTTTTTTTTTTAATTTTCTTCGAATATTTTTTGATTTTCCTGAAAAAGTCAAGGGTTTTTCGAAATTTTTCCGGCGGAGTTGCTCAGCATGAGCGGAGTTTGGGGTATACGGACGGTTACAGTTTGATAGTTTTTTTTTCCTTCCCTCCCCACACTTGTGAGCCTGGTTCAGGGTTTTTTCTTTTTTCTGCCAGAAACCTGTACGCGTCGTCCATGTTCAGCCCCTGCTGTGCGTAGAAGAACGCCTTGCCCATGGCGGTCACCGCGCGACTGTTGTCACAGATTTGTTGCGCAGCAACGAGCGTATCGCGCTTGATTTCCGCGGAGCCGGTAAGGCGGGACACCAAGCCAAATTTGTGAGCATCTGTTGACATTGAAATTTTGATTAAATTTTTTTTTTAATTTTGCTTCGTTTGCATGTTGTTTCCGTCCGTTAGTTTTTTTTCAAACTTTTATAAAATTGAGGTTTTCCCTTAAGTTTTTACTTTCTTTTCTTTTTTTTTTTGATTTTCATGCATCACTGGTCTGACAGTTATACGACTTTTGCGGCCCCGATGCCCTAAAAGGATTAATAATGGAAAAAACAACATTTTGTGGCTCTTAGGTAATTCGTGGTGTTTTTATAATTTTTTTAAAGGAATTTTGGAGTAATGGAACATAAATTTGAAACCAATTTTGGACATAACCGCCAGTCTTAAGAATTTGTTGAAAGGAGTTTTGTTGGATTTGTGTTAATGACGCTGGGAAGAAATAAAATTTAAATATTAAAAAAAAAACCCCTAAAGGGCGACAGAACAAAAAAAATAATATTAATGCAGCAAAAAGATTACAATTTAAGCAAAAGTAAAAAAAAAAACCTACTTGGTGCATCTAAATGACGCCCAGTCAACAGCATGTCACACGCAATTTTTTGTGGCACACACCGTGACAACGGCACAGCGGGCGTGGCACAGAAGAGGCCCAGCTTAATGCTGCAAAAAAAAATGGTGGATTTGTGGGCGCCAATCGTCAAAAGGGAGTGAAATTTGGTTATTTTCAAAATACGACCGCATTTTCCAACTGTTTTGAAATTTTTCAGAGTGAAATTTGGAACAAAAAAAGTGTAAACTCAAAAAAAATCGCTATTTGTACCCTATGAGTTTCAGGGGTAAAAAATTTTTTTTGTTTAATCCGGTAAAACACCAAAGATTGGTGGTTTGAAAATTATGGTCCCTGTTATGGGAGGAAGATATTAAATACCGTTTACAAAAACGGATACGTTTAAGAAAAGTCATTTAAATAAACACACCCGCTAACGCTGAAGGTGGAACGACCAGACGCAACAACAATGTCACAAGAGGCGACCAACTGAGTGCCGGCCGCAGCGACGAGCCCATCCACCTCAGCTTAATTACGTGAATTATTTAAAGATTTTTTTAAAAATTCAAAAAGGTTCAATGGAGATTAAAAAAAAAGATATAGGTATATGTGGTAACATGGGCCTGTCTACCCGAATTCCGGTGGGTTTTAGACAAGAAATTCTGTGACCGGAATTTTTTTTTTTTGGGTTCGGAGAGCTCTGAGTTTTTTTTGTGTTGAACAATTGTATATTTGCATCCACCAATGGGTTCCGAACTAATTCATACTGTGTCCCGACTTTGCGGCCCCCAGTCATTTCCTTATAGAATATAGGGAGTAGGATCATCAGTATAAAGTCCTCAGTTATTTTGTATTAAGAATGACTGTCGACTATGAATATGACGAATTTATTTGGAGGGGGGAGGGGTCGTACTGACGAGTCCTTTCCAAAAGAATAGCAAGTGTAGTGCTCTCACTATGGGACCTCAAATGTCAGTGTGCCTATCGGGGGCTCAAATGACGGGGAATCGGTTCGACTCCCATCGAAGCACCTGAATTTTTTTTTTAATTTCACCATTTTAAAGAAACGAACCGATAACAGGCACTTGCATTTGGCGAATGAATGTGAGCAGTTCCAAACATTTGTTGAACACATTACGGTGATTTTCTGTGCCAGCCTCGGCTGTCTAAACAAAACAAAAAAAAATATTTAGAGTAAGGCCAAGGCCCAAGAAATTTAAACCTCTTATACAAGGTATTTATGAAAAGTAGGCACATTAGAAAAGCCTTAATACACCAAAGAGGCTTCGAATTCAAAAATGCAGTGAGAAAAAAGTGGTACTTTTCCATTATGCTGCCACACTCCAAATTTTTTAAAAGGAAAGAAAAAGCGCTAGTCTTTGTGTATAAAAAAATTGTATGGGACATAAAAGACGCAATAAACGTGGCGAGGATCCATTCCATGATATTTGGGCTCAAATTGCGTCTTTTATGCCTCCTAAATAATTGTTGTGCGCCAAAACTGGCGCTTTTCTCTCTCTTTTTTTTAATTTGGGGTGTGGCAGCATAATGGAAAAGTACCAAAAATTCGCCCCCAACAAAAAGAACAAACTTTCCCAGCCTCTTTTGCTCCTCCTCCCTTATTGAATGTGGTCGCCATTCGGCATTTAAATGTGCAATTACTTTTAAATTGACCCCCGCCCCCCCCCCTTGTCATAATCCCTAAAAACCAACCAATTCATTCAAAAAGTGCCCAGCAGAAAAAGCCGGTCCCGTAGCGGCGATGATCACCGCTCGGACCTTCGGTTGAGCGTCCAACTCGCGCAGTGTGTTGTGCAACAGATTCATCAGCGCAAAGGACAACGTGTTGACCCGCTTGTCATCAATTATCTGCAAAAATGAAAGGGAACTTTTTTTAAATGGTAAAAAAAATTTCCCATTTGTGATACCTCTCTCACCCTCATAATGGGTAAGCCGCTTTAAAAAAAACGGAAAAGTAATTCCGATACCAATATATTTTTTGTTTTGGGAAATTGGTATTCCGGTGCATAAAATAAAAGAAAAAAACAATGGAACTCGAAGTTCCGATACCAAGTTTTTTTTTCGGATAACGGCTCCATCCCTAACACCAAACGGTAAATACTAGGGCTGGTCCCCGTTCGGCCCATTTTTTTAGGTTTTAAACTCTTTAAAGTCGTGAGAGACACCCTCCCAGGGGTTTTATGGGTTGATCAAAATTCTGGCATTTATTTCGGAACCCCTGAGCCAAATACGAACAAAAAGTCAACAATTCAAAAAAAAAAAAAACATTTATTGCCTATAACCGACGAAAACGCACTAAATAGATTCAAAATTAGTCGGAATTTGATCAGCGGTTCCGAAAATCCTCGGGAACATTTTTTAATCACTTTATAAAATTTGCTTTTTTCAAGTGAGGACCAGCCCTAGTATTACCCTCCAAAATTCCAGGGTTAACTGTAAAATCTTGGGTCAAAGTTTGACAATCCAATCAACCAAACACGCGGACGTACAAGTCGTGCCACGCGGTTGCCAAGGTGCCATTCAATGTTCAACATTTTCGCACCGTCTTGCGGCTGCTGTTGTTGTTGTTGTTGTTGTGTTGTTTGCTGATTATTTTGTTTTAGTCCAACACTTGTTGAGAAGGCAGCAGCGCGACAGGTCAAAAACTTTGATGAAGAAGTTGGATAAACATGGACAAATTGTTGAAATTGGTGTAACAATCTTTGGTTCATTTTGAAAAATCAAGTTTTTGGGCTAAAAATTAAGGTCAGGCAAATAATGGTCTCAGAATAAATATAAAACAACAATAGAACAAAATATAAGAACTTAAAAAATTAAGTTAACTAACAATATCTTTTTTTAGTTTTGCCAAATCACTAGTGCTAGCCACCGGACCGGCCTCCGGCCGGATTTTTTGGGCCTCACCGGGTTTTTTTTTGGATCACACCGGAAAATGTTGGAACTTGAAAATCCGGTTTTTGTTTTTCATTTGATTTTTCATTGCAAATTCAGTCTTAAAGAAAGAAGAATTGTTTGTACTTTTTTGACTCTTTTTTTAATATGGAATTATATTATTATTAATGTTTAAAAAGTATTTGTTATTAGTTATCGTTTATGTTTATTTTTTGGCACAACAATTATTCCCATTCTTTTTCCGCTATTGCTTTGCCCATAATGATACACACTCAAAAAAAAAGGACTTCACTTCTCTGCTGAACGGCCGACTAAAGGATACACTGCGTGGCTCCGATGAAAGTCTATCGGCACATGCAAAGGAAGCAATTGAGGGAATTTTGGATGAAACAGACCGAAACATGGCTACCGACAGACAGAATTTGCCCTCCCCTTCCCTGGAAGGGGGCGCCTTTCATTTCGTTGATGCAGGAGCGCCCGACAATTCATCGAATGTTTGGCTGATCGTCGCTTTTATTATTTACTACGAGTTGTACTGCCGTAACGAAACAACTTCAAATCATTTTATTACATTACATAACAATATATTACATACATTTGCAACAACAGAAGTAGATACAAAGTGATGATCACAGAAATTTACAACACATACAATATTTAATATCATTGGGAGTGCACAAAGAATTATGGGAATGGGATAAGGTCCTATGGTGATCGTGTTTGAGTGACGCATCCTTCCTTCAGACGTTGTATTCGATCGGCAAGTTCTTGCGGCGCACCATTCCGGTTCCCTTGAGCCACTCGATGAAGGCGGTCGCTGCTGGGTCCGGTGTGTTGGTCCACTTCACGGTCACGCGGTGACCTTTACGGCCACCGGTGGGGTCCGGCGCGCGGAGGATGGCCACGTTCACGCTCTCCATTGGACCGCACTCCGTTCGTCGGGGTCAAGTTGATGCGCTGCGGTTTGGTGGTCATGAGGGCGTAGCCGATGCGCGTCGTCCCGGGGTTGGTGATCTGAATTTTAAAAACGGTTATGCTTCTTCCGCACATCAAATGCAATGCGTGCAAACGTACGCGCATGTGGTAGGTGGACGTGTTGTCGAACGGTGAAGTTGAAGACGATCTTGTGTGCGGGCATTGTTATGATGTCTTCTGGAGGGTCTTGCGCCATTGTTGTTGTTGATGCGTTGAGAGCGTTGCTTGAAGTGTTGCTGCTGAGGTGGAGAATGTGTGAAAATCGGCTCCGCTTATATACGGGACTGAACCGTCCAACTCGTAAAAATGAGTTTTTGGTTTCGTTGACAAAAAGTATAAAAGGAGTGAACGTTTTTTGCAATTATCATTCTTTCATACTCTTCTAACTCAAACCGACCTTCAGCCAACATTCCCATTATTATTATTTGCCGTCAAATTGCTTTTGCTTTAATTGGCCTTCACTTTTCGGCTATGGTAAATCTGTTTATATTTACCAATTTATTTTTGGCATTGTTTTTAATTTGTTTTTGAGAACGGACCCGGGACTATATAAATCCAGGAGTTATTAAAATATTTTTCTTAACTTGCTCCTTCATCATGCTCGCTATGGCGTGCCGCTTCTGGGCCAGGGTTGCCGCCCGAATCCCGAAATCCGGTCTTTTTCTCGACCCGAATCCCGACCCGAACTTTTTGGTCGGGATTCGCGACAAAAACAAGCACTGGTAAGAATGGGGGTTTGATTGAAAGCACAAAAACATGAGGGTTTGAGAGAAAAATAAATGTAGGAAAAAAAATTTATTATAAATATTGCTTTTTAAATAACCTGCCAAAGTGATAATTTGGTCTGGTTGTAGAAATGCTGCTTTTCCTATCTTTCAGTTGAGTTCAAATCCCCCACACCGCAATGAAATAACAGTTTATTTTTACAGAATAAACAAATTTATTGACAGTTTTCCTCTAGAAAATTCATTGAAATTACAAAAAAAAATCTCGGCGGCGTCTATCGACACCGCCGAACATCTTTTACCTCGGTTTTTTGCCCAGACCCGATTAACCGAAACCGGGTTTAAGTCTTATTGTAAAAAAGCATGAGCCGATCTCGAGTTAAAAACTTACAATTGTTAAAATAAACTAGGATTCGATAGTGGGGGTCAAAATATGGGACTATGCAAAATTTCAAGAAAGTTTCAGCATAGAGAAAAATTTTTCAGCATAGCGAAGTTTTCATATTTCAAGAAGTTGAAACTTTATGCAGATGAATCCGTTTGCTTAGCAATTGCTTATAAAGCTTCTTCTTTATAAGAGCTTTCGAATGATACCAAAATTGTGTGATTTGATTAGCAAAGAAGTTCAAAAATATTTGTTGAAAATCGGGTTTTTTTAATTTTAAAAAAATGCTTCTCCAAAACATGAAATTGATGTAGGAATATTCAGCAGGAGATGCTCTTCAAAATGAGCTCAAAATTATTTGAATTAGATGGTGTTAGACTAAGTTACAGGGCTTCAGAATATTTCTTTTTCTCTCGTTTTGACATGCTATTTCCTTATCTCTAACTTAGGCGGGGCGGGGGAGAGCGGCTGCGTTGGGTGGGGTGAGAGAGAGAGAGAACGGAAATGTGAGAGAGTCAATGAAGGGAGAGGAAGAAGAAATAGTGAAGCTATTTGCTTTGTTTACCTAGTTCTCTTTTCTCTCTATCTTTAAATTAATATCAGAATATATAAATATTTATATTTCTTGTCGTGGGCCGAAGTCAAACTTCCTCATTTATGTCTTTTACCCTTTTACCATCTAATAAACCACTGAGACAAAAGTCCAAATATTTATTGCAACTGAGAGCCAAAACCGAACCGCCGTGTTAACTAACAAAACAAAAATAGTAAAAACCGAGCCTTGTTTTTTAGAACATCTGGCTTTAAAAATCGAACTCCCTGCTTTGAAAACCGAAACCCTAGTTGTTGCATTTTTTTAAAAACGAATCCTTATTTTTTTTTGAAACGAAACCCTAGTTTAACTAGAACCAGGGGGTTCGGTTTTCCAAATTAAGGGTCGCAAAAAAATTAGGGTTCGGTTTTTAAAACTATTGGTTTGTTTTTCAATAAACTTTCAGTTCTACTATTTTGGTTTGGACCGAAACGACCTCGGGGCAGAATTGTCGGGGCCAAAACGGTGGTGGCCTTTAAACTAACATTATTTTAAAATTTGTTGTACAGGCTGACAATTTTTTTTTGCAAATGTATTTATTTTTTCTCTCGGCAACCTTTCTTTCCCGAGCAGAATGTTATGAATCATCCATCGCCTTTCAACACAGTGGAAAATTTCTAAAGCATTGGCCATTAAAAACGTCTCATTCATTCTTTTCCCCCTGTTTCTTTTGATTTTTTTTCGGAAATTTACACATTTTCTTGCGAAATATTGACAAGAGTTGAAAATTTTAATACATTTTATTTTCAATGACATTTTAAGGAATATAAAGAGATTGCGCGCTTGGAAACGCTTCGTGGTTCCCAGCTCCGCTATTGCTTTGATTTACGTTTTCTCTACTTTCTCTTCCTCGCCGCCCCCCCCCCTCACTGTATTTTTCTCGTTTTTTGTTTTTCGAGGGTTTATATTTTATCTCTTCCTATCTCTCATCCTCTACCCTCTCTCACTCTCTTCATCCCTTTCTCTCTCCATCTTTATCTCTCTTTCTTCGTTTGTCTTCCTCACTTTCTATTCTTCCCTCTCACCGTACCTTTCTCTTCCTTTCACCCCTCATTTCCCCCCCCCCCTCAATGTCTCTTCTCTACTCTCTCTCTCTCTCTCTCCTTTTTCTCTCTCTCTCTTTCTCTCACCGTCTCACCGTCTCATCCTCTTTTCTTTTCTCTCTTTCCTTACTCCTCTATTAACCTCCATCTGCTTCTTATTCTATTGGGTTTTCTTCCTCTTTCTTTTCCTCTATCTTAAGTTCACTTTTTTCCTCTCTCATTTTCGTTTTTCTTTTCTTTTGAAATTTTTTCATTAACAATTTTCATCAGGTTGACTGTTTTTGGTTACCTTTTAAAACTGTTTTTGTTTGTTTAAAATAATGTTTTCGTGTCGAAAAATATAAAAAAAAAAACCCCTAAAAAAATGATGCAGAAGGACACATCGAATTAGTATAGTGAATTTCAAGTTAAGCTAAGATTTTTGAACCCATTGGGCAATTGCGAATTTATTTCTGCGCTACAACAATATTACAAATTACCCCAAACTGGGACTTTGGCTTGAAATAAATCGGTGCCCTGGGGGGGGGGGGGGGTTAACCACAGAGCACATACGACCTTGAAGCCATGCCCACTACATACCCAAGTGGGATTCCCTCGCAACTAAAAATACCGGGGCAAGGCGATTAAATCTTAAGTCACATTTTTATCCATCGCCAGAGCTTAAGAAATGTTACCACTGGGGAGGGAGAGGGGAAATCTAAATACCCATCGCCAATGCCCTCCCTATGTAAATTGTCTTCAATTTTAGTGTACCGACCTTCCTTTACAAATTACATTCGCTGCACTAAGGGAGCAAAATTTTCGGAGGAGGGAGACTAAAAGAACTCAAAGTTAAAAATTTAGAAAAAAAAAACTAAATTTGAATTTTTTTTTTCTCGTTTTTTGAAATTATTTCGATCGTCTTTTGTGATAAGGAAAAAAAAGTTTTTCTTGGTGATTTTGACCAAAATTGCTTTAAAAAAATTTTGCCTTTAAAACGGTAGGAAAAAATATGCGAAAAAAAATTTTAGTGCCTATTTTCATGCCTTTTTGGCATTTTTGTGTCTTTTCATGCCTTTTTTGGATTTTTTGGTGCCTATTATAGTGTCTTTTTGGCGATTTTTCGTACCTTTTTTTGCGGGCCTTACATCACTCTTTATGGGTATCTAAAAACAAAAAATAGTTTGTAATCGGGGAAAACTCGAAACAACCCTTACAAAGGAGAGGTACCCAAGTGACGGTGGGACTTCCGAATGAAACTTACAGGATAGATAGATTACCCCCCCTCCCCTTGTATTATAAAATTTTTTTTATTTTTGCTAAATGAAGCTTCTGGCCGAGATATGAAACTTTTCTTTTTTGTCTTATCAATATCATTCACAAAGAATGAGTAGCTGATGTAAGCGTCTATGGCCTAGTGGTTATGCCTTCCATTCTTTTTTTTTCCTTCTAAAGTTCAATTCCCCGACCCTGCAAATAATTATTTTTTGTTTTTTTCCTATCCAAAATAGTTTTTAAACCTTTTAACATTAATAATTTTCATCATCATATTTTTTCTCTACATTAATTTTGGCACATGTGATAGTTTTGGTAGAAATGAGTAAAGCAAAGAAATTTGTTCCCCCCTATGCTTCTGGGGGGCACCCCCCAGAAGTCATAAAAGATACATACAATTATTTTTACAAAAAAAAAAAAATCAGTTATTCTATAATAGATAAAATGTATTGCTTTCTGCTTATTCTCCTACACATCGCTTTTAGTGGCTCGACATATTCAGACCAGGAACTGGAATTGTGCTTGAGTAAATGTGGCGTCAATTATGATCCAATTCACGAAGTAGACGAAAATTTTCGTGTGAGTTTAGGGGTATATCAAAAATCATTTTTTAATGGTTAGGTGACGACCTCTTGCCGCTGTTTCATTGCCAGCCAACTTAAGACCCTTATAACTTTTTTTAACTTGACCAAATTCTATGATTTCGGTATAAACAAGAACTCTATTAGTACTTTAAAATCAAAAAAAACACTGGTCAATAAAAAAGTTACAACCCAAAACTCATAAAAATTCTGACTTTTTCTGACTTTTTTTTTTGATCAAGTTAGAAAAAAGTTATGAGGGTCTAAAGTTGGCTGGCAATGAAACGGCGGCAATGAGTTGTTCCGTTCCATGTTATAAAATCCCTAAATTCATTACACAAGTATTCCGGTAATAGGGAATCGAATTTAAACAATAAAGAATTCTTTGCAGAAGAAAAGATTACCATGCTTACGTTTTTTTTTATTATTTAAGTCTGAGGGTAGTGTGCAGGCTCCGCAACACTACGCGCCATGGTCGGTGCTGCTCTTGTTTCGTTCAACCTGCTCTAATAAAAATGTTCTGTTCGATCGCTGCAGTGGTTTCATAATATCGCCAGAACTCATTTTGACGGCAGCTCACTGCGTTTTTATTAAATACTCAACGTTGCAAGAACGATGCCAACATCCAGAGCTGATGCAGAAACAATTTTCAAAGACATGGTAGTTAATAAAAATAATAGGAAAAACAAAGAATATCGCTATCTTGCGGCTTGTTTTAAAAGAATCCAATAGAATTTTTTGGCGGCAACTGTTTCTGAAGAGAACGGACCCGTTATAAATCCAGGAGTTATTAAAATATTTTCTTAACTTGCTCCTTCATCATACTCGCTATGGCGTGCCGCTTCTGGGCTAGGGTTGCCGCCCGAATCCCGAAATCCGGTCTTTTTCTCGACCCGAACTTTTTGGTCGGAATTCGCGAAAAAAACAAGCACTGGTAAAAACGGGGGGGGGGGTTGATTGTAAGCACAAAAACCTAAGGGTTTGAGAGAAAAAATAAATGTAGGAAGAAAAATTTATTATAAATAATGCTTTTTAAATTACCTGCCTAAGTGATAATTGGTCTGGTGGTAGAAATCCTGCTTTTTCTATCTTTCAGTTGAGTTCAAATCCCCCACACCGCAATGAAATAACAGTTTATTTTTACAAAATAAACAAATTTTTTGACAGTTTTCCTCTAGAAAATTCATTGAAATTACAAAAAAAAAATCTCGGCGGCGTCTATCGACACCGCCGAACATCTTTTACCTTAAGAGTTTTTCAAAACTTATCTCAATAATAACTCCAAACTTGACAAGTTTTTTTTGTCAATATCTGTTAATAAATCAGTTAATTTTTAAAAATTTTGCCCGATGGCGCCTATCGCCACCATTTACTTAAGAGTGTAAAAAAATCAGTTCTTTTGGTGTCCCGAATCCCGAAACCCGGTCTTTTTCTCGTCCCCAAACCCGACCTGAACTTTTTTTGACCGTCCCGACCCGAAACCCGACCTGTCTCGTCCCGCGGCAACCCTGTTCTGGGCCATTCGGGAGTTTTATGATTTTTTAATAACTGGACGGTTCAGTTCGGGTGGCAGTTCTATACATTCGTCCTGGTTTTTGTAACCCTTCAGGGAGAGATTGCACCCGAAATTGTTGCGTTGTTTTTCTTTTACAGGCCGTTAGGAGTCGATAAGCTGGGATGTCATAAATGCTCCATAGTTATGTGGAAATTCTTTTTAAATAATTCATTCAGGCTAAGACACGATGAATCGCAAGTGACAGTTTACATTGGCTCAGATCCACAATACGATTCCAACGACGCATCAAATACATTGACGGGCAGCCAAATCAAAAACATAATTATTCCAAGTGAATTTGACCCAGGACAAATGGAGAGTGGAAAAATTTTGAAGCATGACTACGCCGTCATAAAGGTGGTATTTAGGTCATTAAAATTTTTTTATCAAGCCCAAAGAATTCACTGTTACTTAACATACAAATTACAATGAAATATGGTTTTGTTAATTACAATTTGGAATTTTATTATATGCTTTCAAATCTCTTCCTAATCGAATTTAATTTTAGGCAATTGATTCAGTTTATTAAAAAATCCATACTTTATAAGTAAAAAAATTGTTTTTAAAACCATTATAAGTTTCACAATAGCGCCATAGAGGGCGGCGAGCACAATTCATATATAAATATATTATATATATTTTTTTTTGCCTAATAGTGAAGAAACCCGGGAATAGTCATTTAAATAATTCTTATTCTTTCAAGTTGGCTGATTCACTGGAATTTGGAGAAACGTTGCGACCAATCTGTCTTTCAAAAAGAATGCCGGATCCAATGCGTCGTATTGGACAGATGACAGGCTGGGGGCAAATTAATGAAAACAATGCGCATGTGCTACCGACAAAACTTCAGTTACTTACTGTGCCAATCCAGGAAGGCGATGAATGTTCTAGGTGGGCAAAATTTAAAAATTCGAAAATATTTATTGAATGCTTATAAATTTTGTAAGACGCGCTGCACTCAAAACCATAAGGTTTGATGAACGGTTTAATCTATGTGTCGGCTCAAGAGAATTGGGTGGATTGGAGGTAAAACATTTGGCTTTCTTTTTTATATTTTTGAATTATTTTAATTTCGAATTTACATTTAATATTTTAAAAGATTTGTTAAATTTTTAGGTCGGGATTTGGAAGGAAAAAGGGGGTTTCACAGCGCTGCACCCCAAAAGCCGCCCGAAATTCCGCCGACCGAAACTCAGCCGGGACATAACTCCGCCGGAAAAAATTGAAAAAACCCCGGCTTTTTCAGAAAGTTTTTAAGCCTTTTTAAAGAATATAGGAAATTTTTTAAAATTTATTGAAAAATTTCTGTTTCAAAAAAATATTTCATTTTTTTTTAGGAATTTTTTGAGCAATTCCGTAATTTTCTTCACTTCCAAAAAAGGCTTAGGAATTTTATGAAAAAAAAAAAATCCAAAATTTTTTTTAAAAAAAATGTCCGGCTGAGTTATGTGTCGGCTGAATTTCGGACGGCTGAGTTTTGCCCTGCTCCGGTTTCACAGGACTCTCTTATAATAAATAATTTGTCTCCCTATTCTATTTGATTACTCTAAATAAGTTGAAGAATTATGCTTAACCTAAATTTAGGGTGATTCGGGGGCTCCTCTTGTTATTGATGTTGCGGGACGCGCATATGCGATTGGCCTATTTTCAATGGTTACGACCAATTCGTCATTAAGAAACATTAGGCCAGGTAATTTTTATTTAGATCGAATAGGTTTATTAATTAAATTCAATCAGTACACTGATTATGTTCTTAATGCCAGATTTAGTTGAAAAAATGCAATCAAAACCGTTAAACTGCGTTGTCCAAAACTCTTATTTTGGGCCTCAAAATCTTCCTTTTGACCTGTGACGTTGTCTTAGGTATATTGGAAAATTTTCGCAATGGACCACTTGTATAAACCAGGGATGTCACGGAATTCCGATTTCCGACCTTTTTTGGGGTCGGAATTCCGATTTCCGAAAATTTTTGAAGGCGTCGTTTGACATCCCTGGTATAAACCAAAGAAAGATATTAGATAGGGAGCTTAGGCAAGTTGATGTACAAAATAACGCCAATTGGCTATTGGAAAAAATGAGTATAAGGCATTTTTTGTTTATTGCAAAATTCAATTTTTTATCCTTTTTTTGTTAGATATCTACATCAAGACTTCAACGATGTGCGACACTTTACAAGTGATCAACGGAGGCAAACCCATTTGCAAAAGCTACTTAAAAGAGCTGGACGTTTCGTGTGACTCAACATTGCGTGAACGTCGTATTAAACTGGCCGATCTTGCATGCGGAGCCGTCGAGAATTGCCAAACAATTTTAGGTGGTGAATAATAGTGATGCTCGATAGTTCCTGTACCGAGTGCCGAGTCGGTAAAAGTACCGGGTTTTTCTGGTACCGGAACCGAGTACCGAGTTTTTGGTACCGACAACTTGGTATTTTTTACACCCCTAATGATTGGGTTTTGGTCAGGAAAAATCAAAAATTTTAAAAGGAATAATTGTCCCCTCATTATATTTTTAAAAATAAATTAATTATCGACACGATTTGTTATCCCAGTAATTTTTGTTTTGGGGAAAATCTGTTAACAAATCGGCTATAAATTTTCAAAAACTTTTCCGGTGGCGCCTATCGGCACCACCGTACCCCAAATTATAAATTTAATATCTCTTTTCAAAGCCTGACAACTAAAAAAAACTAGCCCCGAACTGTACCATTTGCTTTTTTCCAATCCCAAATTGCTGAAAATAGCAACAGCTCTTTTGATATTTCAATTTTGATGAATAAAAAAATAAAATAATCTTTAATATATTTTATATATTTACTTCCTAAATACGGCGTATAAATGCATTTTGAGCGAATTTAGCAATTTTTAGTGTGTCTTTGATCGTTTTACTGAGATTACCGAGTACCGGAACCGAGTACCGGGGTCGAGTACCGATACCGAGTCCCGGGTACCGGTAAAATTTTGGTACCGAGCATCACTAGTGAATAATCAAAAAAAAAAAAAAAAAATGTGTTAACAAAAAATAGATTCATAAAATTACAAGATGATAACAAAAAAATGGACTTGTTTTGTTGGGGGAGGGGGGGTTAGCTATAAAACCCATAGGGGGGACCCCTTTTTTTTAGTTTTTTAATATTTTCTTTTAAAGTGCCAAAAAAAATATAAAAATCGCAAACTTTTGCCACTATTTTTTCGCTTTGGTTTATAAAAACTAATTGTTTATAAAATATCCATAATATTACAGTTGCCGATCTCGGTAAAGCCATTGACAATCCGAGCGAAAATAATGAAGTCAATGAAGACGGTCTGGAGATAAAACCCCAAATTTGTGCATTCAATGCATTTTTTTAAGGTGGAAACAGTGCTGACAAATACGCGGAAAAAATATTTGCCTCAATAAGATTGGAAAAGGACAACAATGGTTTGATGAAAATCTTCAAAAAAGCGCCAAAAACGGACACCGATATCCTGATTTCGTCAAATTTCACAGAGGTAAATGAAAACTGACATATTATTGTAATCAATAAACAGCATATTGGCATATAAAATTTTGAATTATTTTTTGAATTTATTTATGGTATTTAGTACCCAAAGAAAAATATTTTTTGCTTCCGTGATGCCAGAAGGAAGCAGAGTGTGGGAGAAAGTGGGATAAAGGACATGGGAGAACCTCTGAAAGGGTGCCCGTAGCTCAGTTTGTTAGAGCAGAGCATTCCACGGAAAGGAAGGGCGTGGGTTCGAGTCCCACCGGGCGCGTAACCTTTTACGTTCTACACTTCCAAATAAAGTTTGAAAATATATGTGGAAGCTTTGGTTAAGAGGTTCGTACCCGACTGGTGTCTCCGGGTCCAAATTATTTCATTGATTCATCGGCCTTTCAGTTAAGGTGGCATAACTTTTCGTAACCTTACCCATAATCTTAGGGTTTGAGTCTAGATAAATTTTGTATTCGAGTGCCAATGACGCAAAATCTTAAAAAACATAATTTTTAAATTTCAAACCAATTGAAGTCCTCATTATTCCCTTAAAATGATGGCATATATTTTTTAAGCGTCGCCAAATAGTGCATGCCTTCAAAACCCGTTATAATGAGGACCTCGTAGAAATCATTCGAAAAGAATTGCCTGACAATGAGGCCAAAGAGCTTACATTGGCATTGCTCTGCCCAAAGGAGGTGTATGACGCAATAAACCTTAACAATGCCATGAAGGTAAGCGGAAAAGATGAAAGGAATGCTTAAACGACCATATGTCTATAAAATCTATTGGGCCTTATTCCATTAAAGAATAATAAAATGTAAAAAAGGCCTAAAATTTGTTTAGATTAGAATCTCGTTCATTAAATTCTGACATAACATAATGCCAAAAAAAATATTATCAAACCCTGCGGCAATTAATATAATTTTTTTTAAATGAGTTTATTTTTATTGGGATTCCAGTCAACGTTTTTAGGGAATCGGCACCGACGAACATTTGCTTAATGAAGTATTGGTCACTCGTAGCAATGCCCAAATCCGGGCCATTCGTCAGGTGAAAATATTAAATAAAGCGATTTTGTTATTAGTTCTGAATTTTCTTAAGGCGTACAAGGAGCTGTTCAGCCAGCAATTGGAGGCGGATATTGCGGATGATACAGGTGGTTCATACCGCATATTGTTAACCAAATTGTGCTCGGCAACTCGCAACGAAGCGGGATCAGTTAACCTGGACAAAGCCAGACAGGTGCAGAATAGTTCAAATGTTTAATTAAGTATCTTTTTTTGGGTTGTTATGTCGTAGTGATATATTTAAATTTTCAAATTAACAGGATTTTAGGCGCACCTACGTTTTGTCGACTCAGCCAAAAATGCACGTTTTGTCGACTGCACGTTTTGTTGACTTGGCCAAAAAAGAAATTCTTTCGAATAATTTTGTGTTCGCTGTTCGAAATAAATGTCTAATTGGGTCTGACGAACAGAAAAAAGTGGAAATCGCTTTTTGAAAGTTAGAATTTGGCCGAGTCGACAAAACGTGGGGAGGCGGGATTTTAGCTTATTCAATCAAAATATAAAACCCTTGACCCAAGGGAAAATTTGAGAAACCTTAGCTTTGGCGGGGGGGGGGGGTCGGTTCGCCGTGGACAGTTCGCCGCCCGACTCGTTAGAACTTTGTAACTTTTTAGTTTGTAAACTAATTTTACAAATCCAGTCAGTATGATTCGAAAGTTTGTGGATAGAAGGTGTGGCTAAGTTATTTCGAAGGATCGACTAACTCTTAAAAAAGTTACAATTTGAAGAACGCAGAAAAGTCAGAATTTTGGTGTATTTTGGTTCTTAACTTTTTCATAGGTGGGTAATTTTTTTCTATTTTTGGAGGGTTAATAGAGCGTCTAAGAGCTTTCGAAAGACACTAAGTTTAAAAAATTTGATTGCCTAAGAAAAAAGTTATGGCGTCCGAGAGTTGGCTGGCGGCGAACTGTCCGGGACAAACCGGGCTGTTCACGAGGTGGGCCGGGGTTTGTTAAGACAAAGTTAAAAATATTTATTAGTTAATTTTAATTACTAATTTATGATTTTTTTTTGTGTTTTATTTTTTCTTTTTTTAGGATGCATCCTTATTTCTTGGCGCAGGGAAAAAAGAGTTTCGCATCGATGAACCCACTTTATTTACTATGTTGACACGAGAAAGCCGCCATCAATTGAATGCAACGTTCCATGAATATGGAAAATTAACTGACGGTTCAGTGGAAAAAGTCGAATTTATAAATATTTTTGACTGATTTTATCTAATGTTTTCGCTAAATTTGATTGCAAACCATCCATTTTTGAATCTTTTCTTCATTCAGGCATTTGCGACTCAATTCAGCGGAGATTTTTTGCAATTATTAAATGACATTGTGCAACATGCCAAAAACCCGGCACGCTACTTTGCGGACCGTTTGAACTATGCCATTAAGGCAAAAATTCAAATAAAACAATTTAATTATTATAATCTTAAAAAAATTATTCGGAAACTTAAGGAACAAAATCAGCATGGCTTAATCCGCCTATTGGTCACCGGCTCGGAAGCTTGCAGTTTGCGAGCAATTGAAGTCGAGTTCAAGAAAAACTACGGAACTCAGTTGGCTGCACTGATTCGGTCCAAATCAAACGCAATGACAAAACATTTTTTGGCTGCGTTTGCGGATGCAAACATTTGAACACACACCTACTGCAAATGACATAATTAGGGAACGGATTTATAAGTTTTTGCTTATTTTTTCTGCGGCTTTAACTCGACGAGAAATGCACGAAAAACACATTTTTTGTCCGAAAATTTTTCGTTTTGACGCACTTATTCGAGCTTAGAAATGCTTATTTTGGATGTTGGCCCTTAAAAATGCATATTCTAGATGTTCGCCCTTAAAATAAGTTTTTGCCCTTATTTTGGCGTTTCGTGCTTATTTTCGCACTTATTTCGCGATTTTTAAATTTTCAAAGGACTATTTTAGGATTTTATGGAAATTTCTTAAGGAAAATACAATAAAAAATGAAAAAATGCACCCCTAAGAATCGGCCTAAAAAATTTCAAAAAATAAACCCCTAAGAAAGGACTTTTTCAAACCAAAAAAATTTGTCAAAAATAATTTTTTTTATAACAAAAAAATTTATTAAAATATTGAAAAGGATTTGCCCCAAAATTTTTAAATGTATCTTATTTGTAACTATAAAAAAAGCAATTTGAAAAATTATACCCCTAAATTTGGAATTTTTTGATGCTTATTTTCGCACTTATTTCGCGATATTTTCGCACTTATTTAAGGACTTATTTTGGACTTTTTCGCGCTTACAAATCCGTTCCCTAGACATAATATGGGACAATGAAGCACAAAGGACGGACAAAGAAAAAAACATGAAGAATATAAATACAAAAAAAAAAAATGTTATTTGTTTTGTCACATCAAAGGAAAAACAAATTAAAACATTACAATTATTTTTCGGTTTATTTCCCTATACCATAGTCAAACATACATTGAGAGCCAGGCAGCGATTTTTTCAGTTTCTTAACGTTTTTATTAGGGTAGGTCGGTTTAAAAGCGGTCCCCCCGGTTTTCAGTTCGACCGGTTTTGCTACCCCCGGTTTTCGGTTTCGGTTTTTTGCCCAGACCCGATTAACCGAAACCGGGTTTAAGTCCTTTTCAAGTCTCAATTCTAGTACACTTAATTTAAAATTTTTAATACTTTCTTAATATTTTGTTCAGTTGGAGTTTTTTTATGTTATTTTTTTCTGTTTCGCACAATTGTACATAATTTATTCAAGTAAATGAGTATCTTTTTGATTACCCAAAATCATTTCAGTCGGCGGTACCGGTAGGCATCGCCGAGAAAAATTCTCAAAATTTCAGCCTTTCGTATTCTTGGAAAAAATTTAAAAAATCAATTTTTTTTGGCGGCATCGAACCCAATCAATTTTTTGTTTGGATCAGGAAGCAATCCCAACTGAAGCACGACCAACCTCAAAATTTGGCACAAAACATATTTTATTTTGACAGGGTAACAAAAGGTCCAACGGACAAAATGTCATTCGGACAAAAAGGCTAATCATTAAATTTTAATCATAATTAGAGTCTAAAAAAAATTCTTAAACACCCACACTGTTATGTTTTTTGAAAAAAATATCAAAGGGGGCCCTTTTGGTTTTTTGATCAATTTTATTTGATTGTTTTTTGTACAAAAAAGTATTTCCAAGTGTTTTTAATGTTGCTGATCACGAAAGTGACATTTATTTTGCCAAATTTGAAAATAAAAAACATTAATCAAAAGGGCCCCCCTTTGGTTTTCAAAAAAATCAACCTTAGGGATAGTGCCATATGACTTTTATATTTTAGAGATCGAACTTAGAAACCCGTGTTTAATATATATTCTCTTCAAGCTGGGTGAGTCCCAAACGCTGCAGCAGTTCTCGCACGACGCGGACGAACAGCGAATTGACGAATTGGTGCAAGTGACAAAGGTGGTAATGAGATTACATTTACTATGTACTTTGCCATGAATTTTCAGCAAATCTTGGACAAAAAAAAATGTCAGAATTGCGCAGAAGATTACTGAATCATGGAGGCTTCATGACGTTTCGTTCAGGCGACGAAAATTGCAAGATATTTCGAACCCTATAGTTAATCTTATTAAAAACAAGGTTCTCTTCATTTTACTGATAAAACAAAATGGTAATGAACTTTATTGGAGGGTAAAATTCATAGGTTGTTTTTGGAATTGCATCAAATAAAAGTGAATAGGCATTTGGTAAAAGTGATGGACAGAAGGACGGCACCTTTTAATCAAAAATGGGGGGGGGGGGCGGGAGACGAATTACAATTTAATTAATTGAACACATAATTAGGCAATTAGCTTTTTTTGTTTTTGGCTGTGTGTTGAACTCTTTGACGAAAGATGAATAAACAAATGAATGAATGTGATATGACAACCATAAATATGGGAGAAGAAGACAGATACATACAAACAAAAAAAAGTCAACGCAAAAGGAAGGCGGGAATGGGATCTCGACCGGAATCATTTATCCCCTCAAAAATACCCGGCTTTTCAGATAACGATCCCGGTCAGTCCGATTCCAAATTTCCAAAAAATCGTATTCAAAAAATCACAATATCTTCCTTTTCACAAAATGGAGTAATGAAATAAAAGCTACTCATTTGTTAATCAAATTAGGGCGCAATCGGAATGGGTGACGGTGTGTTGTTGCTGTTTGGTGGGTTTACTGTAGATGATGATGTCGCTGTGGTGATACTGTTTCCATTTGGTAGACCATTGCCTCCGTTTTGGCCCTCCCCTCTTCCTCCTCCAATTGCCATGAATGCTCTTGTTGCCTCTGCACTGTTTGCACCAGTTTCTGTGCCATAGTTACTGTTGTTGTTGTAGTTATTTGCTTCAGCCCCTGCAGCAGAAGCTGTGGCTGCTGCCACGGCAGTGATCATCCGTACCTGAAACTCGGAAAAAATGGAAATATTTTTTGAGGGGGGGGCGGGGGGGAATCCGAAGGTGCCGATAGGCACCGCTGGGGAAAATTTTGAAAATCATTGTATTTATGATTTATTAACAGATTTAACCCAAAATAATCAATTTTTGTAAAATTGCGCAGAACTCCAAAAAATTTAAAGGAAATTAAAAAACCGTTATTTTAAAGTACATAGTAAAATTTTCATGAATTTTTTGAAAAACTTACCATTCATTTTTTGGAATCCATAAAAGTTTGGAATTTTTCTTAAATTTTTTTTTTGAACATTTTTTGCGGCAAGATTTGTCTCGGCGAAATTTGGGCGGCGATCGTCCTGTCCCCAAAAACTCCCTCCTTAAGCACTCTTTTGCTTTTGAGCCTGATAGGATTTATTACATTCTGCTTCACTTCACCCCCCCCCCCCCTTTCTTTTCCCCGTATCATTATTTTTAATTAAGAAATTCTTAAACAATAAAACTAAATAATTTTTTGAAATCCCGCAAAATCCGACAAAAAGTTCTATCCGCACCAGTTCGTCGGTCCGCTTCGATTCCACGTCCATGGAGCGTAGGCGAGCCTGGCGCCACTCGCGCCGTTTCTCAATCTCCGCCGCCCGTTGGCTCAGTGATGAGTCGGTTCGGCACAATGAAGCGTCGGCATCCTCTTCCTCCTCATTATGTTGTCCCATACCGCCATTATTGGCTTCAAACGAAGTGTCACTGTTGTTTTGTTGATGGCTTGATGAAGAAGAAGCCACACGTTCGGCACGCATTTCGGCTTTTTTAGTCCGAACCACTGAAGGGCCGGCAGTGCTAAACAAACAGAGGTGTAATTAATTTATATAAATTACTAACTAATAAATATATATCCTTCGCACTATTTTAAACATCTAAATAAGTGTAGAACCTAACACCCGAAACAGTCTATTTTTATAATAAAGAATATGGGAAAATTGTTTGAAAACTTGAAAGTTTATAAAAATTTAAATGTTAAAATTAAAATGGAAGCCCTCTTCCGTAATTCTTTTGAAAATTCAGTTTAACGAAATTATCACAAAGGCTTACATTGAGAATTGTGAAAAATCAAAGAAATTCAAAAAGTTTTAACAAAAAAACAAAAACAAAAAAAAGCTGTGAAAACTTAATTTAGTTTAAAAAGTCAAAAATTTATTTAACAATAAAAGTAAAAAAAAAACCAAAGCCGTGCGTTCGAGCGGTCTCGAACTCATTATTAAAACCAACAAGACAGCAGTAGGGCATAACCGTATGCGCCATTTGTACACGACACTGGGAAAGATCCTAACGGTAAATACTATAAGGAAGAAATCGTTCCTAAAGGCCAAAAAATATAAATTTGTCACTCATCAATTTTTTTTAATAAAAAATATTCGATTCATTTTTTAAATTAACCCCTCTTATCTGATCTCTAATGTAAACACCACATTCTTACCCCCCGTTCTGCTGGTGGTGGTTATATTGGTCAATCGGCAGCATTGAACTGCTGCTGTTGCTCATCAGTCGGGTCAGCTCGTGCACCGTGTCTCTGTGCTCGTCCGTCTCGTCATCGTCGTCGTCGTCCATTTCCATTGCATCTGTCGCTGTTCGTCCGCCATTCTGTCGCTGCTGTTGGCGGTTGTGCTGCTGGTACTGCTTGCCGTCGTTGTAGTTGTTGTTGTTGTTGCTGTTATTGCTGTTAGCAGCCATTCGTTGTCTCATCGCCGCTTCCTGTTCAGCTGCTTTCTCTAAATCCTGCGGACACACCAGCGGCTTCTGCAATCCGTAGAAAATATATAAAAATGTAAATATTATGAAAAGATGATATTATTCCCTCAGATCAGAAATTTTTTATTTTTTTGTCTGAAAAACTATACATAAATTTTGAAGGGAGAGATTTGCGGGGTTGACGAACATTTCGAAAATTTATTTTTTTGTCAAGAACGGCTAAATGTACGAAAGCGAACCAAAAAAACATCATAAGAACACTGACTTTTTGCTTATAAGTGTAAATTTGGGTTTGGATTTTTGGTTTCAATTAGTTTTGAAACAGGAACTAGCCGAAATTGCTGTCTTTTTGTGAATTAAATTCAGTCAACAAATATTTTATTTAACTAAAAAACGATCAAGTCAAATGTTAATTGTTTTATTTTTTGTACAAATTATCAAATCTCACTAAAATAAATTTTAATTTTTATATATATTTCGTGTCTATAATTTAAAACACACATAATAAATAAATAATAAAAACAACAACAACAAATCAAGACTTTCAACGGAATGCCAGACGGTCTTGTCGACGGTGGCACATTTGTGACGCCCGCTGCGGTTGTGTGAGCCCCACCAGCACCGTTCCGACTTTGTGCCTCGAAAAGCTTAAGCTTGCAGCTAAATGAAGAGGCGTTGGGCGACGGGGGCGACAACTGCTGGTGCTGCTGGTGATGGAGACGGAGCAGTTCAGACGAAGACGATGGCAACTGTGGAGATGGTGTCGCCGTCTTTTCGGCCATGGCCTGACACATCAATTAGACATGGTTAGAATTATTTTTTCAAACATTGTAATTCTAGCATTTTTCCTAAAAAAAACCCAATTTATAAGGAGAAGTTGATTTAAAAAAAGTAAATTTCGCGGAATGACAAAATTACTGTGATATACTGTTTTCCAGATTTTTTTGTGGAAAAAATGAATTTTCAGGAATGAACAGCACCCAAAGAATGGATCAAGGCCCGGATCAGATGGTTTCCCGCCCCCTCAGATTTTTCCTGGCCGAGCAATACTTTATACTTTTACAAATTCTTAGAATTGTTTCGATAGTAAAGAAAATTAAATGACAGGAAAAGTTTTTGAAAAAAACCAGGACAAATAAGATTATGAGGAAATTTTAAGTTTTCTTCAAAATCTTTTTTGAAAAAAGTCAGACGAGGTTAGACTTTCCCTGAATGTACTACGGTATCCCTCCCCTCCACACTTTGGGCTTGGGTGCCACTGGGGGCGGCACTTTTGTCGTCGTCATTTCCGGCCCCGTCGGTGAATTAAGCGCGACCGGAATGTGCGACGGTTTTGCGGCCAGCGGCAGCGCCATTGTCGATGCTGGGGGCGACGTCATCGTCCGTGATGGCATCACTAATACTGTACCATGGTGATAATTATGTTGATTATGGTTGGCATCAATGGGGACGCTGTTAGTGCCACCATTCTGCGATTGGTTGGCCATCATTTTGGGTGGGAACGGAGAGGACGACGAAGACGACACAACATTGGTGGCGAGGCCATCACAACCAGCAGCAGCAGCAGTAGTTGTGGGAAATTGTTGGCGATGATGACGATCGTTGTTGTTGTTATCATTGTTGTTGTTGACAAGGTCGTTGTCAATACGTGCCGAAAAAGAGGTGGAAGACAGTGAAGTGGGCAGTTTCTGTTGGTTTGGGGCCTAACAAAATAAAAATATGCAACGACAAATAATTATTCAAATAAAACAAAAGAATTTGTTTTTTGTTTTTTAATATTTTCAATGTTAAGGCCAAATGAAAGTAACAAAGCATTGAGAGTGCTACGCAATTTTTATTTAAAAAATTGCTGCAAAGGTGGGCTAGTAAGTACAATCTTCAAAATAATAACCAAAAATTTAATATCAAATTTTTTTTTTGCATTTTTTTTGATAAATTAAAAAATATTGAATTTTTGGTTTCTATTTTTATAGAAAAATGCATCACTCACATTTTGCTGTCGCTGTTCATCCCCAACAAAAGCAGCAGAAGCGTTGATGGCCGGACTCGACAGAGGGTACTCAATGGGCGTTGATGCACGCAATATTTCAGACTTTTCTGGTTGTTGTTGTACTGCTTGAACTCCTTGTCCATCGCGCTTGTTGTTGCCCATCGCCATGTCCATGTTGTTGTTGTCGTTGTTCATTAACAGCAAATTGTTGAACGACCGATGCTGGTGAACATCATGCGTCTGTTGTTGCTGCAATTGCGTTTGTTGTCGACATGGCGGCGACTGATTGTGAACAACACCAGCAGCAGCAATGGGTGACGACGATGATGAAGTGTTGTATACGGGGGAGGACAACAATGGTCGATGATCTTGACTGTTTTGTTGCTGCATATGTGCAGGAGAAGAGGAAACAACCCCTTAAATTTATTACATAAAATTCTCAAAATAAAAAAAAAAAAATAATTTTTTCTATTTTTATTTTTGGAAATTCCAATGAAATACTACTAATTTTTTATGCAAGTATCTGTTACTAAATAAAGTGGAGCGGAAACAGAGAATTTTTTAAAGAGGTATATAACATTTAATAAGATGTTTAGCTCAGAGCTCCCATTTGTCCTTATTTGTAAGATTTGTCCTTATTTTAAGGGTCCAAATCTTACAAATTTTAAATGTCCTTATTTAAGCTCTTTGTCCTTATTTTAGTCTTATTTTTTGGATTCAGCAAGAAATTTAGATTTTAAATGATACTTTTTGAAAGAAATGTTTTTTGAAGCGAATTAATATGCAAAATCTTAACAAGATTCAGTTAAATATTCAAATTTTTCTCTCGGCGGTACACTTCCATCATAATTTTCTGTATCCAAATTGCTTTTAGCTTAGATTATTTACGTTTAATGGCTCCACCAAAACGCAAATATAAATTTCACGCTGATTATGAGCGTAAATTTGACTATTTTTAGGGAAAATCTGTTAACAAATTGGATATCAATTTTCAAAATTTCCCCGGTGGCGCCTATGGCACCACCGGACCCCCATTTTCCTAGTTTTTCTCAAAATGTATTATAAAAATCCTCAAAAATTGGTGCTTTTTTGTCAAAATTTGTTACCAAAATAATAGTCAAATTTTCAAAATTTCCTCCGGCGGCGCCTATCGGCACCGCCGACTCTTCCTTTTTTGAAATCAAAATTCTCATTTCAAAGCCGGAATTGCTCAAAAAAATTGTTGGTGGAGAAAAATATGTTGTTCATGCTTAATTTTGTTGAATAAAATGCACTTTTAAACGTAAACAAGCGTTTTCAAAAAATGTCCTTATTTTTGACCCCAAATCCTTATTTTTAACAAGCCATGTCCTTATTTCGGAAAATTTTCGATGGAAGCTCTGGTTTAGCTGGGGAGCGCTGCTGGGTCGTTTCATAAAAACCGCCATTTCGCAGATTTTTCGTCAAAAACTTGTCATATCTTTGCGTAAGCTCAACCAAATGAAATAATCTTGGTAAGATTCAATAGATATTTGTTAGCTCTATTAGCGTATTAAATTTCAAAAATTTTGATTAAGTTTTGAGAAAAATATAGAGTTTTTTGCACTTTTTATGGCTATAACTTTATTAAATCTCGATAAAAAGTTTTTGACGAAAAATCTGCGAAATGGCGGTTTTTATGAAACGACCTAGCACCGCTGGGGAGAATGTCGCGGTCTTCAGTGAGCAAATCACATATAATTTCTGGACCATATGAAAGCTATGACAAAAAATCTTAGACAAAAATTTATTAATATCCAAAAAAAACATACCTTCTCCATAATCAGCACTGTTTGCTGATGGCACATAAAGCGATGGAAGTGATCGGGTCAATGTAAGTTCGCCAAACGCTGATGACGACGAAGACAATGATGGTTGTGCGGCAGCACCATAACGTTTTGGCGGCAATTTGGGTGGAACCGGCGGAGGCCAATCACCGCCCCGTTCGACCACAACCTCAACACGTGTGCCGGGGAAACCGGCCAACAGAGTTTTGACCTGGAAAAGGGACAATAAAGCGGTAAATTAGCCGAATTTCAATTTGTATTTTTTATAATTTTTTTTGGTGGAAATTTTAACAATTTTTTTTTTTAGACAAGAGTAACAAAATGAAAACAAATTTCGAATTAGTGGTCCCTTTCTTGAATTGGGTTTCAAATATACTTAGACAACAGAAGAGACAGTTGAAGATTGAAGAGAAACTGGAATTTGAGTTGAAAATTGGGAGAAAAACTGGAGCCCCGATAAAAAAAAAATCAGGCACTTCCACCAACAAGACAAAATTAGACGGGGGGACGTGGTTTTTTTTTAGGATTTACAGCCCTGATTTTTGGAAAAACTTGGTGACCAAGACATTGAGTCAAAAATTCCGAGGGATCTCCGATGTTGAACCCACCTGGTCAAGACGGGCACCAAATTTGACATTTGTGCCTCCCACGGACAGAATACGGTCGCCGGACCGTAACGAACTTTCCGCCACGTCCACGCGGCCAACAATGAACGGGTTGTCGGGCCATCGGCCAGCGCCGGAAACGGTGAAGCCGGGCAAGCCGCACTTGTTGCGCACTATCATAGCACAGCGGCGCTCGGGTGGCCGCGGCGGTGAAATGGTGGCGCCCTCGGGCAGAAAACGGCTCTGAAGAGCGATTGAGTGAAAACAAAATATCATGTATAATTGTTTTGGTTTGTGGACTCGTAGAAACCTTTAGGACAGATACCGTATCTCTAATATATTTGCCGGAAACGGATTAGGCGCGTAAGCACAAAAAATTGGAGAATGGGCGGGCGGGGAGTAATCTGATTTTATATTTACTATACAATAATTTTTGCTCAAAATGGCCAATTTTGGGAGTTTTAAAAATTATTTAAATGAATTGACGCTTTGCATTCTGGAATGCTATTCCTCTAAGACGAATTTCTGGCATTATCTTTCCGGAACGAACTCACCACTATTATCATACCCATAAACTCCTATATAATAAAGATTGGCCGACATTTGCGGCGCGTGACCAAGAATAAATTGTAGAGTGAACTAAATCTATTATTCTTAGGGTCATTCGAACCCCCTAAATATGCTCTACATTATACCAAAAAATCAAAAGAATTGATTGAGTTTCAGAAAAGTTATGACCTAAAATATACGAAAATTTGGAAATGTCTGTTTTTGGTTATCTTTTTATCATAACTTTTCCAAAACTTAATCAATTCTTTTGATTTTTTGGTAACAATGTATAGCATATTTAGGGCTTTCGAATGACCCTAAGAATAATAGATTTAATTCATTCTACAATTTTTTCTGGGTCCCGCGCCGCAAATATGGCTTCACCATAATAAATAATATAGGGCTAATTACTAATTTAGACGTTCTTTCAATTGACTCAAAAAAACCGGAGCAGGACAAAACTCAGCCGCCGAAACTCAGCCGCCGAAACTCAGCCGGCCGAAACTCAGCCGGCCGAAACTCAGCCGACCAAAACTCAGCCGAGACATAACTCAGCCGGCCGAAACTCAGCCGGAAAAATTCTTTTAAAAAAAAATTTTTTAATTCCATTTTTCGCTTCCTAGCCTTTTATGGCTTAGGATTGGCCTCACTCTACCGCAATAAAAAAAGGTAGATGAGTTACCGGCACACGGCCACGGGGAGGCCTGCAATTGGAAATGAATAACCTTTGTGCGCCTTTTTTTTTTGGTGTTTTTGAAAAAAGAAAAAAGCGAAATTTCCGAAAAAAAAATTTTGATTCCAAAAGAAAAAATAATAATCATTGCAATAGCAGATGTAATACAAAATTAAACAATTTAAAAATAAACAAATGTTTGCGGCTGAGTTATGTCTCGGCTGAGTTTTGGTCGGCTGAGTTTTGGCCGGCTGAGTTTCGGCGGCTGAGTTTTGGGGTGCACCGCAAAAAAACATGGATTATTTATTACATCGTCCAATTGTCGTTGTTCCCGTTCAATGAGCAGCTCCAACCGATCGCCGGACGTCTGAATGCGTTGGATGGCCTCCTCATGTGTAAGTCCGCGTAGGTCGTTCCCGTTGACCGCCATCAGACGGTCGTCAACACGGAAGCCGGCCGAATGCGCAACACCGCCGGGCACAAGTTGGGAGATGAACAGGCCGGACTTGCCCTGGAGGGGGGCGGGGAGGGAAGGGATACGGTATTGTACTTCATTACAAGACACTGTACTTAGTGATTAGTTCAAAATTAAATTAAATGATGAAGTCTTTCGTCCATTGCCTATACAATAATCTTTTTTTTCACGCACTTTGTAAGGCAATGAATTGACTCCGCCAATAATTGACCATTCAAAGCCAGCCGCTCCTCTTCGCATAATGATGCTCTTTCGCACCAATTTTATTGAACCCTGAGGGAAACGGGAATCTTGTTAATTAATAAATCCATTCAAAATTTTTAATTAATAAATCCATTCAAAATTTTTAATTATAAACCCATTCAAAATTTTTAATTAATAAATCCATTCAAAATCTTTAGTTAATAAATCCATTAAAATTTTTAATTAAAAAATCCATTCAAAATTTTATGTTCAACGATTGCTTTTCTTAATAATTATTTCTCTGTAATTATCTAAAATTTTATAGTAATTAAAAAAGTTGTTTGCCCACTTTTCTGTCACTTCCATCGCCAATTAGTCCACCGATGCCGTTGTTGTTGTTCAACAATGACATCAATTCGGGCGTTGAAAGATGCGAAATGACAGATTGGGGCCGCCGTTTGAGCACCGAACGCAATGGACGACTCTCCTCCGTCAGTACAACACCGGGCGGTAGGCCAATGGCAGCGGAAACGCTGGCAGAATCTGCCGTTGGATTGGACAAAGCACCACCAACGATGACGGGACCATTTATCTGGAGAAAAAAAAAGTAATTTACAAACAAACAAACAAAAAATTAATGGCATTTCAAAAAACTGGCTATACAACATTTCGCCACCCCGTCATTTCGCCACCCAAGCCAAAATCCGACATTTCGCCACCCAAGCCAAAATCCGACATTTCGCCACCCAAGCCAAAATCCGACATTTCGCCACCCGACGTTTCGCCACCCAAGCCAAAATCCGACATTTCGCCACCCAAGCCAAAATCCGACATTTCGCCACCCGACGTTTCGCCACCTTGTCGGGTGGCGAAATGTCGGTACACGAAAAAACTACGACATTTCCAAAGTATATTAAATATTGATAAAAAAGATTTTTATAACATTTAAATTTTCAGGTATTTTAAATCAAAAATTACTTTTGTAATTCCGAAAGTTGACTTACCGCCGCAGCCCCACCACCATTCCTTTGATTCTGTTGGCCGTTCAATGCTGTCGCTTCTTGTGTTGCTGCTGGTGGCGGTAGTTGTGCCCCTTTAGCAACAGCTGATGGAGAGGTCGGCGGCACAATGCCAGTGAAGTCGCCAGAGTTGCGGCTTAAACGGTTCTTCGGCGCAAACGGTTTCGGATGGGGCGTGTCATAGCGTTCTGTAAAGTTGAAAACCGCATAATAAAAAAAAATTTATTTCTATTTTAATAGTACAAAATACAGGGTCGATTTTAAATGGGTGCACCCCAAAATACCGCCGCCGAAATCACGCCGCGGAAATTTCAGAAAGAATTTTCAACAAAAAAATGCATTTGTTCGAAGCCTATTTTTTTTGTTGTTGAAAAATTCATAAAAATTAAGGAATTTTCAAAAAACTCACAAAATTTAAGGAATTTTCAAAAAACTCACAAAATTTAAGGAAATTTTCAAAAAACTCACAAAACTAAAAAAAGATTTTTTCGGGTGCCGAAGCCTTGGAAATACATCATCGAGACTAAGGGCACTGGTTTTCATGTCCTTCAGAAAACCACTAAATTCCTACCAAATTTGCCAATTGGCATTTTGTCCTCCTCCGCCGGAGCGTCACCAGCAAAGCACACTCGGGCACCACCGACGCACGATTTGTTGGTTGAGGACGCCAAACGTGCAGCTAATTTTTTTTTGTTTCGTAGAAAAAATCGGAATAAATATGTAAAAAAATAAAATTCACCTTCCGATTGCTGTGCCGCACCCTTTTGAGGTAACAAATAGCAAGTAAGCACCTGTAAATTCGTTTGTTTATTTATTGAAAATGAATTTATTGTTATATAATTTTTTAAGTTTCTTGATTTTAAACAACTTTTTATTTAAGTGGTAAAAGAAAATGCAAAAAATTCAATAGAATTTGATAGCCTGGAAACAAAAGAAGTTACGGCCCAGTTTTCCAGGTGTTGCGACTTTTGCGGCCAAGACATTTGCGGTCCGACTTTTGCGGCTATGCCCGAAATTAGTTTCAAATTTATGTTGAATTAATCCCAAAGTCCTTAAAAAGCTTTAAGAGAGGCTAATCCATGAATCTGGTCCGAGAATTGCGTTTTTGGAGATTTTTGAGAAAAAAAAATCATAAGTTATAAAACACCCCAATGGTTTACCTAAAGAGCCAAAAATGATTATCGTTTTAGGGCATTTGTGATTAAGGCAATTTAATTTGAAACCGATTATAGACATAGGCGCAAATGTCTTGGCCGCAAATGTCTTGGCCGCAAATGTCTTGGCCGCAAAAGTCGTATAACCGTTTTCCATAGCATATTAGTCACGCTCACAATCAGTTATGTTAACCCAACTGGCTGCGCCCCCTTCCACCAGCTTTATTATTTAGTTAAATTATGCCGAAAAAACAAAAAAAAAAAAATTTTTTTTTGTTTTCATGTCCTAATTGTTCCTCCTCCCATCAAGTATTGTAGAGCAGCAGTTTCACCTTAATGTTCATCACCGGCTCATGCGTTGTGGTCAGTTTTGGTAGCGATGGCTGATGAAAGGAGAGCCAAAGGGCGGACAGAGTTTTGGCCTTGTACAGAACAGTCAGTGTATACGGTAAGTATTGGAGACTGTTGTCGGCCAAGTCCAACACTTGGAGTTGCTAAAAAGTGGAGAGAAAAAAATACAATATTAAACAAAACAAAAAAATGAAAATTTGTAGGAAAAAATCGAAATAGTACAAAATTTCGAAAAAAAATGCCAAAAAAACTAATTAAAATTTTTTAAAGAAAAGTTCAAAAGAATTAAAAACTTTTAAATTTTTAAAAAATTAATCAAAAACTTTTTGGAAATTATAAAACCTAAATTCAAACAAATACAATTTTTATTGAACGATTATTTCTAAAATTTCATCGCCGAATTTTTGTTACCCGACAAAATGATCATTCAGAGAATACAAAGATTGTCTGACTGTTGCATTTTTTTTTTAATTATATGAAATTGAAAAACTCTGCAATAATGGGTTTCCAAAGATTAAAAAAAAATAAATATATTTAATATTAGTAAACCAAACGCACATTTAACTTGCCAATTTCCATTGGCAATTCGCTGAGATGGTTGTGCCGCAGTGAAAGGATGGCCAACGATTGACAGCCACCAATTGTTGGCGGCAACGCGTGCAAATTGTTAACATTCAAATCCAAAAAACGAAGGCGTCGCAAATTGCCAATGCTTGCGGGAATTTCCTGGAAAAAAATAAAATATAATTTTGCAGGATATTTTTTAAAGAAGGGCGATGCCCACAGTTTTTTTTTTTTTTTTTTTGAAATTTGGTTATAAATTCATTAAAATTTTGCCTCTTTTTCTCTTTGTCGTTCCCCCGCCCTCCTTATTTTTTTTAAATTACAGTATAACTAAAAACATTTTTTGTTCACAGTAACACCTTAAGTTGATTCTCACACAGAATCAAATCAGTGAGCACTGCACAAGAACAAATTGACGGTGTCAACGCCGACAAATTGTTTTTGGACGCCTTCAACATTTCCAGACGCTTCAGTTTTCCTGAGAAAAATAAAAATATTTGTTTTTAATTTATTAATTGAAATTAGGGTTGAAAACAGTGAAATTTTTGAAAAATAATAATTTTCCGAATTTTTTAATTAACATTTCCATGGTTGAATTTTGATTTGAAATACTTATTATCCCATTAAAAAATTCATTTAAAAAACAATGCTATTTTTTTTTAAATAATTTTATTGAGAGATAAATGCTCGCCGGATTATTTTTTTGGAAGCCATTTTTCCCCTTTTCAAATCACAACACATGGAGACGAACCAATTGAGCTTGGCAATTGCCGAATTTGGTTGTCGCACAACACCAACTCCACCAAATTTTGCAGATCACCAATGGCCAACGGCAACTCCGTCAATTGATTGGTGCTGATGTCCAACGTGCGCAGAGATCGACACCGTAACAGTTCGTCCGGGAGACGTACGATCAAATTACAATGCAAGTCGAGTAACTCCAAGCTGACCAGATTGTCCATTTTTGCGGGCTAAAAATGATGAGGGACGATAGAAATCGGGTGAGCATTATTTGACGCTCTATAATTTTTTAGATGTAATCAAATAAAACAATCTTGATATCATACGAATGCTCAGGGTTGTCTTCTATGATATGAGTATGCTAAATTTCAAAAAAAATCACGCGTAAAGAAATAAAGATAATAAACGCTATTTTTTAAGTTTTAAATGATTTTTGTAATTTTGCAAGCTAATAAAAAATATGCTACCAAGAGTATTGTGGTTTAACAAAAAATCTTTATTTTTTTGAAATTTAGTGATTTTTTTTTTCGACTGCGAAAACGATGCATGGTGGTGGGGGGGGGGGGGGAGTTGTTCCGTAATTGCTCGATCACTTATTTTCTCCTGGGATTTTGATCACTTTTAACCCAGATCAGAATCACAGACCAATTCGGTCAAATAATTGTCGCATAAGTCAAGCACACGAAGCCTCTCCAAGTGGACAATGGACGGGGGCAGCAGACGAAGCTCACACTGTGCAACATCGAGAAACTGTAAACAAAATTAACAATTAGCCCTTCTTAAAATAGGTTTTCCCATATTTAAATTTTTAAAAACGCAAAATGATTTTTTTCATCTTTTAAATGAGTCGAATGGTATTAGAATTGGATTCTCTGACAAAAATTTAAAATTCATAGGCAAATATTGTCAAAAGTTATGATGAAATGACACAGCAAATGTAACTAACTCCTTTCTAAGTGATCAGAATATTTTGGAATTTGGCAACATAATGGTCTCTACCGTACTACAAAATTTCAGAGATAAATCCGCCTGGCCAAAATCCGCGATTTGCAATCCGCGGCCCAGCCCTGTTGCTAAGTCCCAGATTAAGGTATTGCCCATAAAAATTTAAGATTTTTTGCCTGCAAATTGACGAGCCCGTCAATGTCCGGCGGCAGATGGGTTATGGAATTGTTGGACAAGTTCAAACTGGACAAATGCGTCAGGTTGACGAAAGACTTGGGAAATCTGAAAAAAAGGGAAAAACAATTAAAGAAAAATTAAAGAAAAACGAGGCTTGTCTACCCGGTCACAATGTTTGTGCTGATGTCCAAATAAGCCAAGTTGTGACATTGACCGATTTCTTCAGGTACTTCGACAATTTCTTAAAACAAAGAAGTGTAAAAACAGGGGAAAAAAGGAGAAAGATGAAGAGAAAGAAAGGAAAAGAAAAAAAAGATAATATAAAAAATAGGGAGAGAGTATTTAAAGTTAGAAAAAGAAGGAAAAAAAGTTTTTCTCCATTGAAATTTTAAGAAAAAATTAAAAGAATTTCATTAATTTCTCTGCTCCCCTACCATTTTTGCTAAGGTTCAGCTCGATTAGTGATGGCAATGCGCCAATGTCAACAGGGATCACTTTGATTTTGTTCTCGCTGACGTCGAGACGACGAATTTTTGTGCAACGAAACAAATCCTGAAAAAATGGTTAAGTAATTCGAATAAAAAAGTTAAAGAATGGCGCGAGTTTCATTTTAAAACCGAAAAAAACTGATTGGATTTAAAAAAAGTTCGATCTCTAAAATATAAGGGTATGCCCCACTTATCCGACAGAGTGATCAGTGGACGAAGGAGCGCTAGTTTAAAAGTGGTGGGACGGATTTTGAATTGACCAAGTGGTAGGGGTTTTGATTTTTTGGACCCGAGGGTTTTCAGTAAAATAAAGCTCGTAAAATGCAGAAAAATACGGCGAATTTTATACAATTTATTTGCAAATTAAATTTTAATCAATTTTTTTAAATAAAATTAAATGAAAAAACAAAAATTCTTTTATTAATTTTAAAGTTGTTAAATTAAATAATATTTAAATTAAATTGTTCAAAACGTAATTTGGTTTTTATTATTTTGTTTCTTTTTATTTTTTTTTAGTTTTTTAGACAAAAATTAAATAATAAAAGTGAAATTTTTAAATTGAAAAATTATTTGAATGAAACCATAAATAAAGTTTTCATTGATTTTAATGCTTAAAATTAAAATAATTATTGATTTTTAATTTTTATAAAAATGAAATTATAAAACATTGGAACCCTCTCAGTCCCTAATCATTGGGGCACTTTCAGTCTCTAATCATTGGAACACTCTCAGCCGCTAGTTACGAATTTTACATCCGTTTTATACATTTATGAACCCTTGGCCAAAATTCAAAAAAAGTCGTTTTATACATAACTTTTTAGGGGCAACAAATTCTTGATAATAAAACTCCAAAATCTAAACTGGCGCCAAAATTGTAACTCGATTTTAGACCACTAAATTCAGGTCCATGGATTGCTTTTTAATATGAAATTCGAGTCATTGATAATTATGACGTCAGAAAATCGAAAAACGAATCGCTTAAAAATTGAAAACACTTACGGCTGGCAACTCTTCAATGGAGTTGACATTGAGCAACAATTCTTCGATGTGTTTGCGCGCCTTGAAAATCTCTTTGGGCACCTGGTCAAGCCTGAGCTGGCTGAAGTCCAACTGGTCAATGGGCCCACCGCGACAGAACAGAGAGGCGGGAATGCAAAAAAATTTCATGGCGCTGAAACAAACAGACGGGGGTGGGTTATTAGGCAAAAGAAAAATAAATTCTTAAAATTAAAAGGTACGCCGGGGTAGGCAGAGGGGGTTGAGGTCTTTTAAGCAGGTTTCCTTAGTTTTGGGTCACGGGACTGAAATGTCCATTTTTACAAGGACTCAAAAATAAATCTTTCTCAAATCGCATCTGACAAGGGAACCTCGCGAGCTGTAACTCGGAAAACGCATATGTGTTATATGCCATCGGATAGAGCAGAGGGTCAATTTGTATTGTGAATTTTTAATTTTATTTCCCAACAGCGCCAAATTAAAAAGTTATGGGGCCTCAAAAATCGAAAATTTGAATTTGGTGCCTGAGGCTCCCCAATGGGCCAAAAAGAAAGGAGCGGTGAATTCGTGTCCTGGTTGGTTAAAAACATGTATTTGGGGGTCGAGGTTCAAATCCGCCCCCCGGTTCCGCATCTCGGGAATATAATGATTAGAGGTCATAAGAAATAATTGAAGCTCGCTTTGGGCGTTTTTTTTTGCGGGCCCATTTTTTAAATACACCCCGTGTGGGGAACCGCCCAGTTCGTCGCGGTACGTTTGGTCGTGGGACCATAACTTTTTTCTTGATTAACCAAAAAAAAAAATGAAAATGGTATGGTTCGAAAGCATCTCATATTCTCTATTAGCCTGCAAAATTAAAAAAAATCGTTAAGTATAAATTATTAACATACAAACACAGAACACTTAGAGCTTTCTGATGATAAAAGAGATTTTTGAATTGGTTGATTAAGGAAAAATATATGGCACTTCAAAGTGGGCGGCGACGAAACGTCCGCGACGAACTGACCCCGACCCCCCGTGTGAGGAGGTAAGGGGTAGAAAACCCTAAAAGTACCTGCACATGTTAAAAAAACCTGAAAAGACAAATAAAAAAATTTCTCCATCTTCCCACCAAAAACATCGTATAAAAAAGACAAACAAAGTAAATCAATTTATCCCGTTTTTTTTTTGTTGCTTAACTCCGATCAGCTGCACCAGAAGTGATCAGAGAGAGAGAGCTGCTCCCCGCGCTCTCTCTATTAACTTTTTATATTTATTTGTTGCTAATGAAACGGCGACACACAAAGAGCGGTGAGCGCATTTTTATAACGCGTCGCTTTAACTCTCCAACAAAAATGACACGGGTAATTAAGGAAAAAGGCAATTAAATTGCTAAATGGTGGAAGAAGACGGAGACGCACAAAAAAAACAGGAATGAAATAAAAAATTGCAATTCTTTTGTACCTAATTTGGTTGAGGGGAATTACAACATTCAAAAAACGGAACGGAGGCAAATTTGCACAATTATTTGATGGAATTGTGCATTCATTAATTGGTAAATTAGGGGGAAAATAGGATTAAAGGATTAGGATTAAAAAAAAACATTTTGCATTCAGCCAAAGGTTTGTGGTTGTATATGAAGTTAAGAAATGCCAAACTAGAAAGCAAGGGCGTAGCCAGACCATTAGCTTCGAGGGGGGCTAAACTCAAAAAGACGGTTTACATTGTAATTTTTCTATTTTCCTAATTTATCTATTTTTCATTTAAAAAAGGTCCTATGTGGTCATGCGAAACAGAATTTATTCTGGAATTTCTGTCCTCGAATTCAATCCTTTTAATCCTGTAAACTTTTAGGTTCTATATGTATATAAATATACTTACATAATATATATATATATATGTATATATATAATATATATATATGTATGTAGGTCAATTAAAGGGGGTATAATACCTATTTTGTACAAATATATACAACAAATTCATTGGGTGGCGGCAGAGGACGTATTTGGGCGAAAATGGAAGAATGTTAAGCGAGTGAGAGAGAGAGATAGGGGAAGAGAGTGGAATTGAAGGTCTTTTTTGGGCTTATCTCCTCGTCCCATCAACTGCAGAGCACAGCACAAATCGAATGCAAAAATCATCGGTCGCCGTTTTTGTCGGAATAGGTAAATGAAATGAAATGAATGAATGAATGGACGACGAGAGGAAGGAAAATATGTGGGAGCAAAGAAAGAGGGAGTGTGTGTCTCGATAGAAGCGTTCGAATGGCAAAAAAGTCTTGGGCGGCAATACCAACAAAAAAAACCCCCAACAAGTCATTATGGGAATTAATCCGTTATGAAAAAAGGACCGATCAAATGCTGCTGCTGATCACTTGTGTGATCGGTAGAGCTAGACTATTGGTAAGAAGACCATGTGATCAGTACAAAGATGCCGGATCACATGAATTAAAATATTAACCAAATGTACGCGGTTTATCAGGCCGTTTCGCCGACATTCGCCCTCGCCTTGACAATCAATCCCCGTTCAACTAATGCCCGAATCTAAGACTTTCTGCTTCCTGACATCCCCGACGACATTCCACCCCCAACAAACAGGTCGGGAGGACGCACTTTAGAAAACTACACATACATACATAGAAGGTGTACAATGTTGTACACAGAATCGCGAAAACTACTTAAAATAATTCTCAACGGGGACATTACTTTCTCCCCCCCCCCGGCGTCCCCATACCCCGCGAAAATCATTCATTTGCCCACAGATTTTGTCGCGCAAAAATTTGCTTAGTTAGCGAATGCATGTTGTGCAAATAATACAAAATGTGGTGAGGGGAAAAAGCAAATGGAGGAGAGCAATTAGCCAATTAGGCCAAAGAAGCAATGCATGGAAAAAGAAGCAAGAAATGCGTTTATTGGACCGTATTTTGTAATGGAAATGGGTGCAACAAATTGGGACCAGCAGGAAAGGATGAAATTGTAAGGAAGAGCTGCTCTGGCTGGACGGTTAAAACGCCGTAAGGCGGGGGTTGAAAAGATCCATAAGAGAGACGGCTAATGTGCCCCGGTAGCTCAGTCGGGAGAGCACTGGTTTGGGTGAGAAGCTAATCGCCGCACCGGAGGTCGTGGGACCGAGACCCACTCGGGGCTTACATTTTGCCTATCTCTTACTAAATCAAGTAATCCGAAACTGGGGTAGAAGATGTTGTGACTCGACTCCAAGATGGCAACCCAACCTTGGGTTGGCAAATTTCGGGGTCGAGTAATTCCAAGTAAATTGGCCAAAATTGTCGGGGGGGGGGGGGGTCGGGGCTGCAACCCCATTTCTTCTCAACCAAATCAACAGGGACTAAAAGGACAGCTATGTATCTCCGCGTAAAAGGGACTAAAAAAAATATATTTTTTTTTTGTTATGAAATGTTTTTATTTTTAGGAGAAATTAGGCAACAACAAATGGTGGAACATAAAAAGAAAATTTTGGTGGGCAGAACAACTGAATTTGACATTTTTTGTCATCAGTGAGGAGAAAGAGCGGAGAATCGTCTTAAAATGAGTAGAGGGAGGAGAGCAAGAAGGTCTCGTTTATAATGGGAATGTATTTATAAAAGAAAAGCTCTTTTTTTTGGTCCCAAAAAATGGTGTCTTTATCGGTGCCGTCGAATGATTTTTGACCCCTCCCCCTGCCGCCCCCTCCCCTTCCCCCGCTTTGCCGAAAAAAAAAATAAGGCAAAGAGAGCGATGTTTATCAAAACAACAGCCTTGCAATTTTCTTTTTCTATTTTCGTTTTTGAAAAAATGGATTGAAAAATAAAAAAGGTGGATGACAGTCAGCTAATTTGTCGGCAAAATTTTTGTCGGCACTTGCCTAATTGATTCTATTCTTTTTCGGCATAACAAAAAAAAAAACAAATCAATAAAATTTTTAACATATTGTTTCTGCCTCCCTCTGTTGGTCCGAGGGGAGGGGGGCTAGGGCAAGTGGGGATGAGGGGGACAAACACATAAAAATGGGAAAAGAATGTCCGTCCGTCACCAACCACAGTCCGTCCCCGTCCCGTCCAATCATTTATTGTAGTCGTCGTCGTCGGAAGGAAGGAAGGAAAGACACACAAGGGGAAGAGGGAAGGAAAGGAAGGATGAAAAGATGAAAAAATGAATGGGGTGATGAGAATGGGATGGGATGAGATGAGAAGACGAAGATTATGGAAGAAAGCCAGTGAGACACACAAAAAGGAAGAGACAGGAAGGATGAAAAAATGAATGGGGCAAAGGATGGGAAGAAATGGGATGGGATGAGAAGAGAAGTGAGCAAAGAGGGGGGAAGATGATGGAAGGAAGAGAAGTTGAGGGAGGAAAATTGTGATGGCAGTTATGGGGGGGGGGGGGGGGAGAGAGATCGGTCGATTCCGCCGGCGCACCGTCGCCATCGCTGGAGGGAAACCGTCGGCGGTGGTGGTGGCGCCGGCGGTGGCGGACGGACACCGAAATTTTTGTGTCCTTGACATGACGCCGTCGCGTGGAAAAAAAGGCGGGGAGGGGGAGGGGAGGGGGGACGAAGGTGGGGGTATTTTTATTGGTGGTAGTGGTGGGGTGGTGATAGTTCACATTCCAAAGCAAAAAAAAAAATAATGGGGGACCACGATGACAACACATAAACAAAAAATGCCACACCAACAACAAAAAAAAGCAGCAATAAAATTTTGTTTTACATACTATGTAACAGGGATGGGCCAACCCAAAAAATAAAATCCGATAAATTCCAAAATCAAAGTCCGAAACCAAAAAACCCGAAATCCGAAATTGGCCCATCCCTGCTATGTAAGTAAACCAGGGAAGCTCCGGTTCGAGAAAAATGTAGGGTCGGGTTTTGGGCGACAGAAAAAAACGGGCCGAATTTCTGCTGGTGACCCTGAACAGCCTTGTTAAGTTAACCCTATATGGAGCTGACAAAATACTCAGCCAAAATCTCGAAGATAAAATATTCTTGAAAGGATTTCTTAGGAAAATTAAAGAATTTAAACTAGGGTTGGTCGGGACCGGGGCTTTTGCAAAATACCGGGCGTACAAATGAGTACCTAGTACCCCGGTTTTGACCGATTCCGGTCCGGTACCGGTTTTTTACCGGTTTTCCCAGCCAGAAATATTAAAATACGTTATGAGAGAGAAATGGGTACTTTTCGGTTTTGCGACCCCCCCCCCCCGAAACTTTCAAATAAAAAGTCGTTTCTAGGGTAATTTGGGGCGCTGATCACGAATATGACATTTATTTTTCAAAATTCCGAACCCGGAACCCGAATTCGAACAAAAAATTGAAATTCAAAATTCGCAAACAAAACATATTTCTAGGGGGTTTTCGGGTCGTTGAATACGAATATTGCATCCGTTTTGACCAAAACACCTTAGCATTTTGGCCAAGACACCGCACACTCGACTACGGCGGCCAGTAGGTGGGGCGCCGCTCACTCGCTCCGGGTTGCTCGCGCCTGATGTCGGGCCTTCGGCCCGACCTTAACCAGGCGCTCGCAACCCTCCGCTCGCTCGGGCGCCCCACTACTTGCTCCGTCATCGCATGCTCGCCATTGGCGGGCCGCTCCACGGCCTTTAAAGGGTGCGTCCCCCTAAAATAACATTTTTTTTTTATATGCCAAACGAGAAGCTGATCCTTTTAAGGAGATTTTGAGCACAATTCGTGCATATATGCCACCCACTTGACCTTAATTTAGTATATTGGCAAAATCACCACACACCCTTTAAAGGCCGTGGAACGGCCCGCCAATGGCGAGCATGCGATGACGGAGCAAGTAGTGGGGCGCCCGAGCGAGCGGAGGGTTGCGAGCGCCTGGTTAAGGTCGGGCCGAAGGCCCGACCTCAGGCGCGAGCAACCCGGAGCGAGCGAGCGGCGCCCCACCTACTGGCCGCCGTAGTCGAGTGTGCGGTGTCTTGGCCAAAGTGCTAAGATGCATATTACGAGCTTTTCGGACATTTTGGAGTGTTTTGTTGCTCTTTATCAGTGTTATATCCTTTTATATGAATTTGGAGAATTAGTTAAATAAAATTTTTGTTCGAATTCGAGGTCGGGCTTGGAATTGATCAAAACGGATGCAATATTCGTATTCAACGACCCGAAAACCCCCTAGAAATATGTTTTGTTTGCGAATTTTGAATTTCAATTTTTTTGTTCGAATTCGGGTTCCGGGTTCGGAATTTTGAAAAATAAATGTCATATTCGTGATCAGCGCCCCAAATTACCCTAGAAACGACTTTTTATTTGAAAGTTTCGGGGGGGGGGGGTCGCAAAACCGAAAAGTACCGAGAAATGTTGCCAAGAAAATAGGCCAAGAATTGCAGTAAAAAAATGCCTTTTTTCTCCAGTTTTTTTTCGCTGCCCGACAATTGGCCTACTCGAAAAGTAAAAGTTTGTCATTTTTTCATTTAAATAAATTTTTAATTGACTACAAAATATATGCATTGAACCGTGTTCAGACATTTGCGGTCTGCTGAAATCGGACATTTGCGGCGCGAATATTAGCAACTAACGGAACGCCAAATTTTTCCTTTTCAATTTAAATTTTAACTATGACGCAGTGGGGTCGGGGTTGTTTCGGCCCCCACGTTTCGGCCCCCACGATTCGGCCCCCACGTTTCGGCCCCCACGATTCGGCCCCGGGCACGTTTCGGCCCCGGGGTCGTTTCGGCCCCAAGCCAAAAAAAGCAAAAACAAAATAAAGTTGTCAAAAAAAAATTGTTTTTTTTTCAAATAGAGGCCCCCTAAGCCTAGGCCTACGCAAGCCGAAGCTTAGGTTGGTGTTTTTTTCGAGGTATCCTTCAGGTTTGGTGTAATAGACAATTGATTTACCCGTACTTTAAAGAAACCTATGCGTAAAGTTCATTTTTTTGAAATTTTCAAAATTAGGTTAAGGTTATAAAAATTCAAAAAAATTTTTTTTTGATTTTCGAAAATCTTTTAAAATTTTTTTGAAAATCAAACTCTATTTTTTAAGTTTGAGGTAGTTTTTCAAAAAATAGGGTCAAGTTTAAAAAAGGTTTCAAAATACTAAGGAAAAAAATCTCTGATTTTTTGAAAACTTAACCCTAAATTTTTGAACCCCTAGTTTTTCAAAAAAAAACTAGGTTGAAAAAAAATTTGGGTACTATTTTTCTATTTTTAGCTTGGGGCCGAAACGACCACGGGGCCGAAAAACGGGGGCCGAAACGACCCCGGGGATGAAACGTGGGGGCCGAAACGAGGGGGCCGAAACGAGCCTGGCCCGACGCAGTGTGCTGCTTACTCCCATAAAAATATTATTTTTTCATATAAAAAAATTTTGAATTGACTACAAAATATATGGATTGAACGGCTTTTTCGCAATGCCAAAAATTAAGACACTTTTTTCTCTTTTTTTTACTAAGTAGCAGGGGTGGGGCGCGGACGAAAAAATTCCGCGGTCGCGGATCGCGGTTCAAATTTGCCGCGGTCGCGATACGCGAATCGCGGAAAAAAAAGCCGCAATACGCGGATCGCGCGTCGCGGATCGCGCCCAGCCCTGCTGAGTAGGCCAATTGTTCTAGTGCCGTCCCCCCTTTGGGGTAGTCACAATTTACTAAATATTTACAGTCCATTTGTCCTCCCTCCATCACCAAAACAATAAGCCAAGAGAAGGTAGCAGACAGACAGAAGAGAGGTGTGGTCGGACGGGCGGGCGGTGCAACCCGAAAACAGTAATTAAAAATGGCAAAAACAAAAAAAAATAAAAAAAAATAAAGGGAAAATTGGCATCTGCCATTGCCCGCCGCGATTCGTCCGTCGGTCGTCCGGAAACGGGTCACCCCACCACCCACCCACCAGCAGCAGAAGCCCCGCACACAAATGGCCCGCCCCCGAGGCAGCAGGCCACAGCAGTTGGCCACAATAATAGGGCCACCCCTCGACAGGGGCCAACTGTGACCAGGCTAACTGAGTCCCAATGCATACAAAATGGGGGGGGCACTCTAAATGATTGCGGAGCCCTTTAGGGGTTTAAAAAATTTTTGATTGTCAAGGACTCAGTTGGAGGAACACAAATGTCCCGTTCTGGCCGCGGGACGCAGTTGACCCAATTTTTTCGCAAGTCATCGCCCTGCTTCCTATGTATTGCCACCGACCACCAGCACCACCACCACCACCACAACCACAACCACACAATTTCGTTGTGGTGGTAACCGGAGACGACGACTGTGTCCCCTCCTCCCATCCATCCCCCGAGGGGGACGGCGGCAGGCGGCTTATGAATTTGTAGTGGTGGTGGTCCCATATTTTTGTCTATGATGAACTCGTCGTCCTCCCCCGAGGGGAGGGTGGGGCGGGTGGGGCGGGGGGGGGTGGGATGGGTACGACCGATGACCGACGGAAATAATTTATTCGATTCAATGGACAGCGCGGAGGAGGAACGGATTTTGTTGGATGGATGGGGATAGTTAGTTAGTTGGACGACGATGGTGTTGGTGGTGGTGACCTCTCCTCATGTCCATCCTCTCTGGTGCTGGCTGTTGCTGCTGTTGTTTGGGCAGTACAATCCATCGCGAAAGACTCACTTACTCGTGCACAAATGGCATGGAAGAGAATGGACAATTAAGTTCCAACGCCGTCCTTGGGGACAGCCAGCAAAGCCCCACTTTCGAACTCATTTTATTAATACAGATATTAATGAATTGCATTGGGAGGCTTGTTAGTAGAAAAAAAAGAACTTTTAAAATAAATAAGGCCTTGGATCTGACCGGGTTAACGAGGGGACCAGCTTTTAAACCTACAAATTTTTCTTGCAAAAATTTAGCGATAAGACCCCAACCCGCGGACCACCATCTCTTTTTTGTGTCTTTCCCCGGCCCTGGCATGCCCAATTATACCGCTACCAAACCATGGCATGAATTTTGAAAATTTGCGTTATAAGAAGAACATTGATGACCTCGGAAACCTTGGCATAATTTTTTGGGCCGACCATTCGCGAATTTTTTTTTTTCAATTTCGGATACCCCTCCCCTTACTGTCCCATTGGTAAGGGGGGGGGGCCTTGATGATCTGCGATTTATTATTATTTATTTATTTTTTTCGGGAAATTTTATTCACCATCAAAACACCACTAATTTTTCGTACAGCAAAGGCAAACTCACAGAATGTGGAACAGTTTTCATAGAACAGCACAGAACACACACACACACAAAAATTTGTCAGTGTTTATAAGTGCGTCCCTGGCGGGCGAATGGCCAACAGATGGCAGAAGATAAAACAAAAGAGAACACCAAGCAAAAAAGAAGAGAATAAATAAATAAATAGAGAAATGGGATGGGATTGAATTTACGGAAAAAATTTTTATAGGCCTTGGAATTGGAAAAAAATTACATTGGACTACAAATTTTTAGTTTTTGAGGCATTGTAATTTGCCAACAATCAAATTGCGCAATTCAAATTTGAGGCCTCAGCGAAAACTCAGGCTCCAGTTTTTTTTCTGTGGAATTGTTTTTTCAAAAAAAAAAAAGAATTTAAAAAAATCGTAAAGCAAAAGCAGAAAATGAAGAGCATTTTTTCATTTTGTTTTCATTTTGCTATTCCAGCAATGTCCGATATAAAAGCACAACCAAACATCTGTGGACACAAATAAGGAGACAAAAAACACACACACAAACATTTAATGGCAATTAAAATTTTTTTCATTTTTTGGTTTACTATGTAGTGATCGATTGAAGGGTAAAAGCGAGAAATTAGCTAAAAATCAAATGGCCCACCGAAAATAAGAGATATTTGTTTTATTAAAAACCAATTCGGCGCTGCAAAGTCCCGAAAAAAGGTCACTTAATTTGGTCATTTAAAAATTGCTCAGATAATGACAATATTTTGATGAGAATTTGAAAATATTTTGTTCCAATTATTGGATGGACAGTTAAAAAAATAAAAGTAGAACTGTTGCATCCAATTAAAACATTAAAATTTCAAAAAGGCCTAATTGGTATATTTAGTTGCAATTGAATAAGGTCGGGTATGGGCATGGAAAACAGAAAAGTTGAAAATATTTGAACCATTTTTGTAAGAATTTAATAATAATTTGATAAGTCATAATGGAATTGGTGCGACCACATAAAAAACTAAAATTAGAAGAGTTATTTAAGGAATTTATGGGCGAATAGAGCGCAAAAAGGTCATTTTAACGAGTTGCCTGGTCAACATACATATTTTATCCATAATAAATGTAACACACAATACCCAGCGATAACAATACGCCAAACACTTAAAAGAGATGCGAATATTGAATGACCCCTCGGGGGACCGAAAGGGTGAGGGGCAAGGGTGGAGTATTGAAGCGGAAGGGACGGAGAGTTGAAGACAGAGAGGTGAGAGCACATTGGGACAGAGACAAGGATTTGTGCTGGTAACAATCAGGGATGTTCCGCCGGGGTTGAGAAAAAATGTCGGGTCCGGGTTTCAGAGACAACGAGGAAAAGATACAGGGTATCAATTTCTGGTCAATTTCGGGTAATCCACAAATATTCAATGAACCGTCCCCCGAGGGGTAGAGCGCAGCGGCTGAGGACGAGTTGGGCAGGCAACAGAGGCTCGCGAGTTGAAGAAAGGGGAAATGACCCCTACAGGGCCTTGGAGCAGGGGGAAGGAGTACAAAGAAACTGACTGATGGGGGTATGAATGACCCCGGCGGGGAAAGGAGTTGTGACGGAGACGGGAGATGACTCAGACTTGGAACGAGAGTAAGGAAGGGGGCTAAGACTTTGTGAGGGGATTCAATGACCCCCGAGGGTTGAGAGCGGCAAAGCGGGGGGGGGGGGAAGGAGGAGGGCGAGCGAGGGAGAGACTCAGAGGGCTTATAGAGTGTCGGCGGTGGCTGGGGAAAGGGCAGAGGAGACTGGTGGTAATATGAATGGTGCTATGTCGTTATATAAAAACCATCAAAAAGGGCGTTATATAAAAAACCATCAAATGGGTTTTTTTGTGTTTTTATCGATTTTTTCTTGTGTTTTGGGCGTTATATAAAAAACCATCAAAAAGGGCGTTATATAAAAAAACTAGAGTAGCACGGGACCGGGGCTTTTGACAAAAACCGGGACCGGGACTTTCCGGGCCAGGAAAACCCGGGACCGGGACCGGGGCCCTCGATTTTCAACCGGGACCGGGACCGGGACTAAACCGGGACTTTTCTGAAGCAAAAATTTTTCTTGAAAAAACGAAAAAATTTTCTTATGAATTTTCATTGAATTCCCATTTCATCTTCAATCACTTTTCTATTATCAAAATAAATGAATAAAGTAATTCATTAAGTCTAAATGAACCCTTATCCTCCTAGTTTACCCAGGGTTCCGATATGAGAAATTTCAAAGTCAGAACATTCAGTCCCAAAAATCAAATTTTGGGGTCAAAAATCAGAATATTTTTGAAAAATCATGCGCAGCAACTGTAAATCAATTTATCGAAGTAATTGAGTATTAAAGATAGTATTTTTCATGACCCATAATCATTTTGAGCAAATTGAAATTGGAAATAAGCAATTCGTACATTTCGCAGTAAGTTTTTTAGCTGTTGGGTTTTGAAAAGTCATTAAATTTCTAAATGATATTTAAAAGAAAATTGTTAAAAAATTGTTAATTTATCAATTATATCAGGTTGGGGGAGCACTTCCTTTTCATCATTTTTGAATTTGACCGAACTGATATTGGAAAAAATTTTAAAAAAATTTAAATTTCCTGCATGAGAGGGATTGAACCCAAGCAAAAGATTTGGAAAAGCAATACTTATACCACCACACCAAATTATCATTGGATAGATTATTAATAAAAATATCATTATAACGAATTTTCCTCCATAATTTTCCTTTTCTCCAATTTTTCTCAACAATTTCTTAGTCAGACCCCCATTCTTACCAGTGCATATTTGGTCCCGGTTAGTCCTGGTCCCGCCGGGACCCAATTTTCGGGACCGAGACTTTCCTTTTTTTCAAAAACGGGACCGGGACCTGAAAAAACCGGGATTTCCCGCCCCGGTCCCGGTCCCGTGCTACCCTATAAAAAACCATCAAATCCATATTGTTACAGTATTAACTAGAAAAACAATCGTGCCAATAAAATAAAACCCATATAAAATAATATTTTTTAATTAATATTTATTGACGCAATATTAGCATTAATTTTAATCAATTATTGAATTTAATATAAATGTTACGTCAATTTATCTATTAAAATTTTCTCTAGATTAATTAATATTCTTATTATTTTTATTAATGGAAATGCATGGGCCATTAAAAACCGTATATTAGGGTAGGTCGTTATTTCTGTTTTTAAAATAAATAATTCGTAATACATTCGATAGTAAAATAAAATAATGCACACGAAAAAAAACTAAATTCCAAAAAATAAATTTTTATGCTAATTAAAATAGCAAAAAAGAAAATAAATACAAAATTAAGTTAACAATGTTAAAGTACTTGTTGTAATAAATTTAAAATTAATTCATCAAAAAACATAGTAACTAAGATAATTTATTAATAAATAATTAATTGACAAAATTGCTGATTCATAAATTGTTAAAAGTCAAGAGTTATAGAAATACCCCTCTTGAGACTATAGGGGAACCATTGAAATTATTTGAAAATATTTAATTGTTTAGATTAAATCACAAAAAAACTGGATTAAAATTTGAAAAATTATCTGTTTTGTTGCATTATTCATTAATCTTGTGTATTGAAATTACCTTTTGTTATTAAATCTTGGATTGACTATTAACGTATACCCATTAATAATATTTCTCCTTTTTAATTATATTATTTTTATATATTTTTTCAATAAATAAGAATTCTTAAAATTTGAAAAAACAAAATAATATTAAATTACATAAATTAAAAATAATATTAAAGGGGTAAAAAAGAAAACTTTTAGCTAAAATAATGCGTAATAAAAAAAGACGAAACTTTAACAAATTTCGATATCGAACCCAGATTTCCTATACATAGAGAGTTCCAAATACAAGAAAATAAATAATTATTCAAAAGAAAAGGTAAACATTCAAAAAGACTTAAATATAAATAAATTTTCCTCAAAAATCTAAAGAATATTGTTAAAACTTTAAAATAAATTATTATTCTAATTATAAATAAGAAAGAATTACTTAATGCTAATATTGCATCAATAAATAGTAATTAAAAATATTATTTTATATGGGTTTTATTTTATTGGCACGATTGTTTTTCTAGTTAATACTGTAACAATATGGATTTGATGGTTTTTTATATAACGCCCAAAACACAAGAAAAAATCGATAAAAACACAAAAAAACCCATTTGATGGTTTTTATATAACGACTCAGCACCATATGAATGACCCGGGCGGGGCGATTGAGGACCGGGGAGGGAAGAGGGACGACTGATGAGGCTTGGAATAGCAGGAGGAGGGATAGGGAGGGCAGAGATTGGTGCTGGCGGTGATGAATCATCCTTCTCCCCTCCCCCTTCCCCTGCCCCCCTCGCCACGTCCTCCTCATTCCTTTTTCGTCCTCCCTCCCCACTCTGTTTCACCGCCCCGCCGGTCCTTCACCTCACCCATTTCACCAACCCCTCACAAAAGCAAAGCAATCTAAAGGAATAGAACGGGGGCGGCAGCAGCAGCGCTCAGTCGGCAGATAGGAAAGACACTTGGGCTCCGCTGTTTGCGCCCTACATAATTCTGCAATTTTTTTTGACGGCCACGAGTTCGCCGATTTTTTTGTTTTTTGGCATTTCCCCGCCGCACCTCGACATGCCCTGGGTATCCTTGACCCTCGAAAATTCTGTCTCCCAAAGTATCGGGAATTCCACGCAAGAAAAAGGCTGTCGTAAAAATTTTGATAGGACCCAAATATCGGAGTTGGAACGACCTACCCCTCACCCTCCACTTCCTCAGCCAAAATTCCTCCTCGGGGCCCATCATCGCGCCATCACAAAATCGTCACTTTCCGCACACAACACACTCATTTTCAATGCTTGTCGCGGCCTCGCACGGACACCGCGCCGCCGGACAGACGGAGACGGACCCACGCGATCGATAAATTCCCCCCCCCCCCCCCCTCCCCAATTTTATGAATATTTGGGGGCAGGTGGAGGGGCGGGGGAGGCGGGTGGACGATGACTGACAATGTGAGAATGACTGTTGCTGATTTGTGAGTGAACATCGAGCGATGAATGACGAGGACGGGAATGGGGAAATTATTTTTGGGAAACATTGGACGGAAGAATTTGGTGTTAGATACAACACCCCCATTCATGGACATATGGACCCATAAAATGCTTCATTTTTTGGAGGGAAAGAAAGGTGGGGAAAATGAAAAATTTGGGGGAAAACTTGATGTCTTCCAGCGGGTCCGGGTCAGTTCGGCGTGGGACGTTTCGGCGTGGCCATGGCCAACTTTGAGAAGGCATAACTTTTTTCTAAGTCTGCAAATTTAAATACAATTGGTATCATCAGAAATCTCTATATGTGATTGGTTATTCTTGCCAAAAAATCAAAAAATCCATCCATGTATAAAAAAGTTATGAACTGTTGCGCCGAGTTATCCAGAAAAATTCCATTTTTGAGGTTTTTTGGCCATAACTTTTTTGTATATTTTCAAATTTCTTGAAAGTTAGCATGTTGATAGATCTCGTCAAGTGATTTCAAATGATACCTAATTTATTTAATTTGGACGAAAATGAAAAAAGTTATGGCCAGTCGCGCCGAAAGGGTCCACGCCGAACTGGGCGGTTCGCGATGCCGCCGATTTCCCGTTCCAATAAATTTTTGGGCGTGGCGTCCGAATTCCGATTTTTGAAATTAGAAATTGGCGACATCCCTGATGCCTACATATGAATAGGGTTGACGGCTTAAAAACGAACCAAAAACGAAAAACTCGAGTTCTGTTTCGGTTATTGGTTCCAAGCGGTCGATTTAGATTTTCATTTTTCTAATTACGCTACAATATTCGTGCGGAAATTGAGGATTTCTCATACCAATTGATGATTTTTCAAGGATTGAATGAGGACTTTGAAAATATACAGATCACATCTTTGATTAAATTACATACTTTACTTATTTGTTAAATATTTTAAAATCAACATTATTTATTTTTCGGCCCAATTTCAGTTAACAGAAACGGCCGGTTTCGGGTCGGCAAGTCCGTTTTCAAAGAATTTCCAAAAACCGTCAACCTACATATGAATGCTGAATTTCCAGAGGGTGAAGCCCCCGATTAGGGTTGTCACGGGTCGTGAAAAAATGTCGGGTTAGGCTTTGAGTCAAGAAAAACACAGAGTTTCACGTCCAGGTCAATCCAGAAATAAAATTCCAGACTCAAGGTAGGTTCCGCTTTTTGACACTCTAGGCCCCCAATGAAAAAAACCCCAATTACAGACAACAAAATTTCTTTTTTTTTTGCGCTTTAACATTGTTTCATCAGTCAATCTTCTCTGCCTTTATGTGTGATCCGATCAGTCTCATCCATCAGCTTCTTTCATTTGATCGGATGATGGGAAAGACAAAACAAAACAAAACAAATTGCATTTTGGGGTCCGGGCCCTCCGCACGTCCGTCCATCCATCGCTCATCCGTCGCCGGCGGGGAAGCACAGAGCAAAACGCAAAACGCCACGCCAACCACTCAAACATTTTTAATCCCTCTCATAAGAGCGGCGGCAGTGACAATGGATGGAATGGAATGAAAGTGATGGACCACCGAATGATCGGACAGAGCAAAATTGGAAGAGAAAAGCCGTCCAAACAGCAAAAATTTCATTACACTTTAACTTCACCCTCCCGCATTGTTATTGTATTGGACTGGATGTGTGTACAATCTGTTGCTGTTGTTGGTTGATGTGTGCCTCCTGATCACCACTGATCAGAAGTGTCATTTAAAGATAGCAAAAAAAAGGACGCCATTTTAGGAGAACAAAACATTTTAAGGACGCCATTTTAAAGACAGAAAAAGGACAGTAATATCCTGATCATTTTTTTTCTTAATTTTAGATATTTAAATTATTTAAGAGCGAATTTGTGATCAATCACTTTTAGTGCTGCTCAAGACATAAATACCATAAAGCCGAGATCAAAAATTCCGAGCAGCAGCATTAGTGATCTCAGTTTCACCTGCTATTCTACACGTGCTCATAGGATCATGTGGCCATATGGGTTAAGTTACGGGTTAGGGTTTTTGGCAAAAAACCCGGGTTCTCATTTAACGTCTCCCCCCCCTTCCCCCCCCCAAAAAAAAAAAAATTTATAGTATTTATCTGAAGTACGAGTATTTTTGAATAAATTCTTTACTCGATGAACCCATTAATTAATTAAATAATTAGTGAATACCAGCAGCGCCACTCTTTTAATGGCATCAAATCGCTCCTTTTTCGGGTTTGATGTGTTCCCGCACTGTTCCCATTCCAATGCGACGCGACTGCTTCTTTTTTTTTATTATTCCGCGATTGACTTCTTTTTATTTTATTAATTTCAGTTCCATTTTACCCAACAACAACAATTTCATCTTCTGCACATTTATGACATTTTCGCCAGCTTTTATTTATAAATACCACACGCGGTTTTAAAAGATATAAAAGAAAATTTAAAAAAAAAATAAAAATAAATTTAAAAATTTAATTATTTTTTGTCGTCTAAATTTCAAAAACAAATTGATAAAACTTTACGATAACTGGGACTGTGAAAGTGAAAAATGAAAATGTTTTTGACTATATTTTTAAAAAAAATTAATCAATTTTTTTAAAATTTTGCTCGCAAATAGAGCTAACCAATAGCTATCGGATGGTACCAAGTTCGTTAAATTTGGTTGCCTTTGCACAAAGTTATGACGGATTATCTTCGGAAAATCTGTAAAAAATGGCGGATTTACGAAACGTCCATAGTGGCGGAATTTACGAAACGACCTAGCACCTCCATAAACTATCAATAATATGATAATAAAAAAGCCCTTTTAAATATTCGATTTTTTAATTTTCCGATTTTCGACCTTGAATTTGGGTTTTCAAAATTTTCTTGACGTCGTCTGACATCCCTGCTTCTTCCTACCATCCATTCTTTTATTCAATTTATTTAACTTATCAACAACAGGGGAAATTTTGGCTATTTCGTCCTCATCCTCCCCCGCCCCCCCGCCCCTCCTCCTCTTCCGTTCACTTTCTTCGCCCAATTCAATTAAAGCCATACCCGGCGGCGGCATCGCCACTCTTCCGCGTCCCACCGCTGGCCGTTTGGCCTTAGGCAAAACAGTGCAATGCCGGCGAAGAACCCCCCCCCCCTCGGCATAGCACATTTATTTCGACCACTTCCCAATTTTTGGCACAGGGTCGGGCAAAAGCAAGCTTTCAATCGACGAATCTTTATGGCGGACCCATTGCATTCCCGATTCCCAAATTACTCATCATCCCCCCCCCCCCCCCCCCCCCCATTACTCGCTGACCACTTTTCTTTCTTTGGACGAAAGAAGGGGCCTAATTAGGCTGGAGGGGGAGAGGGGGGTGGGGGTGATGTTGAAGAACCCGCAATTGAAATGGAGAAAAATTAACATTTTCATGGAAGATACTTAATTGGAAATAGAAAATTGCAAAACATCAAAGCAATTCAAATTAAAGGACTTTTTTTTCTTTTGAGTAGGTGCCTCTCATTTCTTTAATATTGAAATTTACAAAAATTAAGTTTAAAAACAAACTTTCTGACCAAGCTTCACAAAAAAAAAAAAATCAAATATTTCTCTTTCTTTTTCGAAGGTTTCTCTGAGGCAAAAATGAATTCAATTTTTATGGCACTTCAAGTTTTCATAAAAATTAGCATCCCCTCCCAAAATAATAGTTTTTCCTTTAATTTCCATTCACAGCCATTTAGCGGTGCCATTCCTTTACCCTTGGTTTTATGGATAGGCTTGGTTAGTTAAACCCCTTCCCCCATCGGCTTCATCCATTCCCTCTCTTACGGCATTTTTTGCACCACCCCTTAGGGGGTCGGTTCATCCATCTTTTGCTGCTGCTGCTCCTTCTCCTTCTCTCACTGCTTTTTGTTGTTTGTGTGTGTGTGCCGTGCCATCGGCCATCGGCGCCCTTCCCCGACGGCACCACGGGGAAGAAGGAAGCCCCTCCCTGCCCTGTGGGCTCCGTCTAGGCACGGCACAACGCCGGAAGGAGCAGCCGAAAAGCCGACAGCATAAAGCAAAAAGCGCCGTCGGGGCGGGACCGGGGAGGTGCCGAGGCATCATACACTCGCCGGAGGGGGGGGGGGGGGGGGGGAGGGTATTGACTGATGAGGAAAAGCAACCGCCGTTAACCCGTCCCTCCTGCTGTTGTGTCGTGCCGTTTTTCTTCCGCCCCCCCCCCCCGGTCACCGACCTAAAAAGGCACCACAAATTATGTATTGACCAAGAGCAATTTGTAGGCACCCGGCGGCAGCAGTTGTAAACCCAAACCACCTTAGCTAGATTTCGAAATACTTTTTTAAATTTAATTGTTTTTAATTTCCAGCTTGGCCGCTCGGAGCCAAAAATTGGCAGTCATTTAAGCCTAGAATTGAAATATTCTTTAAAAAAAATTTTTTTTGTAGAAAGCCAGCCTGGCGCTATAAATATATCTATTTTTAGAGAGATATCTAATTAAATATTTTTAGTATCATTCGATAGCCCTAAGTGTTCTCTATAAGCCTGTATAATTTAAAAAAAATTTGATCCACCCAATAAAAAGTTATGTTTAAAAAAGATCAAAAAATTTCAAATTTCGGAAATTTTCTTGGATTTTTAACGTTTTTGAACATAATTTTTTATTGGGTGGACCAAATTTTTTAAATATGTAGGCTTATAGAGAACACTTAGGGCTATCGAATGATACTAAAAATATTTATTTGGTTCCCTCTGAGAAAAGATATCCAACGACGCCAAAATGGCCACGCCAAAATGACCGGTTCCGCATGGCTTTTGTTCAAAAATTAAAGTTTTGAAAAATTAATTTTAAAAATCCTTATTTCTTTCCAAGGCACATTTTTTTCTGGAATTCAGAGGTGCCTTTGGCTTTTTGCTGACCTCTTTATCTTACACCTTAGCTAATTTTTCCTCTTTAATTAATCAAACTTCCACAAAATGCTTTTCTCCTGTTTTACTGCCGAATTTTTTTCATTTCCAAAAAATGCAAATTTTCCTGCCTTTAATCTTTAGACTCTTCCTGGACAAAGACCCACCATGCCACTGCTAAATAATTAGTGGGAATGAGGTGTAAAAAGCGCTCGTCCAATTTTGCCTCCCCAGGCAATGCCATAGATAGATTATTGGCATTACGAGGCGAATGGGTAAGTCAAACAAAAAAAAAATGACGCGGCACGAACAGTCGAATGATGGCATGGCATTTGTGCCACTTTTACACACATATTCACCCATTATTATTATTATTACCATCCGCCGGCGGGCAGCATTTATTCTTACTTAACGCAACATTTGCTTCTAACTTTTGGGGCAAAAATTTTAGCTATTTTTCAAATTATTCTGATAAATAAGTAAAAATATTAATAATTTTTTCATAAAAATATATATTCCTTTTTTCAATATTATTAATTACAAACACTAAAAATAGAAAATTTGGCAAAAAATAATTATTTACTGCGCTTGTACACACACAATGGCTAAAAGCACGCCTACAAAATGCTTTCGGAAAGATTTATGACATAAAAATATTTTTGGCCAAATTTTTTTTTGCCTTTCCCCCTCTTAAGGCATGGCCAAACAATTGGGCCACCCATTGAATTCAATTGCTTTCACAATTTGGTGCTCCCCCCGCCCCCTCCCCCCAAATTCGGCACAATTTTTGCGTGCCATTTTTCCAATTTCTCCCAATTGTTAGCCGCGCTACGGCAAAAACTCTCACCAATTCTAGGCCAGCTTTTGCGTCAACATTTTTTGTATTATTCAAAAAACTTGTAGAAAAGAGCCAAATATTTTTCGTCCGACCATTTCAAAATAATAACCATTAAATTTTCTCCCAATTGTTAGCCGCGCTACGGCAAAAACTCTCACCAATTCTAGGCCAGCTTTTGCGTCAACATTTTTTGTATTATTCAAAAAACTTGTAGAAAAGAGCCAAATATTTTTCGTCCGACCATTTCAAAATAATAACCATTAAATTTTCTCCCCGTCCTTTGAAAATTTGAAGCGTCCTTTATTTCAAAGATGTCCTTTAAAAACGGCATTTTGCCCAAGAAAATGTAAGAAATGTTCATTTCATGAGAAATATTAAAATTTTTGGCTTTATTTCCCAAAAAATTTTCATTTAATTGTTAAAAATTGACATTATATAGTCAAAATCTGTTAAAAAACACCACAAATTTTCAAAATTTCCCCGCGGCGCCTATCAGCACCGCCTCCGTACCCCCCTGCCGCTTGGTGAAAAAATGAAACATTTTTTTTTATTGAAAATAACGATTTTTTATTGCAAATGATACATTTTTCGAGTGCC
>JBDPZO010000001.1:8615975-8682448 GCA_039877585.1 Heterodera filipjevi
AAGGAAAGGGAGGGAAAGAGCCAAATATTTTTCGTCGACCATTTCAAAAATAATACCATTAAATTTCTCCCAATTTTTAGCCGCGCTACGTCAAAAAGTCTCACCAATTCTAGGCCAGCTTTTGCGTCAACATTTTTTGTATTATTCAAAAAACTCGGAGAAAAGAGCCAAATATTTTTCGTAGACCATTTCAAATAATAACCATTAAATTTTCTCCCAATTTTTAGCCGCGCTACGGCAAAAACTCCACCCATTCTAGGCCAACTTTTGCGCCAACATTTTTTGTATTATTCAAAAAACTCGGAGAAAAGAGCCAAATATTTTCGTCGACCATTTCAAAATAATAACCATTAAATTTTCTCCCAATTTTAGCCGCGCTACGGCAAAAACTCTCACCAATTCTAGGCCAAATTTTGCGTCAACATTTTTTGTATTATTCAAAAAACACGGAGAAAAGAGCCAAATATTTTCGTCGACCATTTCAAAATAACCATTAAATTTTCTCCCAATTTTTAGCCGCGCTACGGCAAAACTCTCACCAATTCTAGGCCAACTTTTGCGCCAACATTTTTTGTATTATTCAAAAAACTCGGAGAAAAGAGCCAAATATTTTTCGTGACCTTTCAAAATAATAACCATTAAATTTTTCCCAATTTTTAGCCGCGCTACGGCAAAAACTCTCACCAATTCTAGGCCAACTTTTGCGCCAACCTTTTTTGTATTCAAAAAAAATCCGGAGAAAGAGGAGCCAAATATTTTTCGTCCGACCATTTCAAAATAATAACCATTAAATTTTCTCCCCGTCCTTTGAAAATTTGAAGCGTCCTTTATTTCAAAGATGTCCTTTAAAAACGGCATTTTGCCCAAGAAAATGTAAGAAATGTTCATTTCATGAGAAATATTAAAATTTTTGGCTTTATTTCCCAAAAAATTTTCATTTAATTGTTAAAAATTGACATTATATAGTCAAAATCTGTTAAAAAACACCACAAATTTTCAAAATTTCCCCGCGGCGCCTATCAGCACCGCCTCCGTACCCCCCTGCCGCTTGGTGAAAAAATGAAACATTTTTTTTTATTGAAAATAACGATTTTTTATTGCAAATGATACATTTTTCGAGTGCCCTTTGAATTCACAAATTCTCCCCCTTATGTCCTTTGAAATCCCATTTTGGTCCTTTGAAATCAATCTTGGCAGATCCGAGCCCTGCATTAAAGTTTATCTTCTTAATTTTCTTCCAATTAAAACTAAATTCTAATTTTGTTCTCAAATGTATTCATAAACTACTTTAGTACTTCTTTACCGCAACCCATCAAAGAAAATTGTTCTAAGAAATAGAGATTTTTTAAGAATAAGCTCATATTTTTTACAATCTATTGGAATTACTAGAGATGTGCCATGATTCACGGTCACGGTCACGGTCACCGTGAATTTCACGGGTTTTTTCTGTCACGGTCACGGTTCACGGGGTCTATTCACGGTTTTACCGTGAAAAATTTACACTGGATATAATTGGAAAATTTGCGGAATTTTTTATTTTGAGCAAATTCAATTTTGTCACAACCAGGACCACCACCCAAACAGCTTCGCATTGAAGAATTTCATGTAATGAATTTATCATTTCTTTTCATCTTCTAATTAATTACATGGTAAAAAAATGGAAATTGCTACTCCTGAAAAAATCGAAGATATGCTTTTGCGCTTTATTTGTATGAGTTGCCAGCCTCTGAGTTTTACGGAGCAAAATGGATTTTCTGATTTCATGTTAGCAGTCTGCCCAAAGTAAGTAAAACAGAAAGTGAAAAATGGTAATTTAAAATTTTAGATATCATTTGAAAAAAATAAATTTTTTCACTCACAAAATGGAAGAAAAATATATCCAAGTTTTTTCTGGCATCATGAAATTGGTGAAGAACATCGACAATTTTTCTTTCTTTTACAACTGATATATGGTCGAATAAAAGAAAGAGAAACAGTTTTTTAGCTTTTTTTTATATATGAGGTTCAATATGTTTTACAGTTTGACAGTTCATTTCATTGACGAATCAATGACCCGCCATTTTTATGTGCTTGCAACAGAACCATTTGACACTGCACATACTGGACAAAATATCGCCAATTCATTCAGTCATTTATTAAATCAATTTGAAATTGAGCACAGTAAGGTTCATTTGGTGCTAAGAGATGCACAATCTTCCATGATTTCTGGAATTGAATCTCTTGGCTTTGAACATTTTGACTGCATGATCCACAAAATTCAATTGGTAAAAGACCAACAAAGGAAATTTAACATTTTTTTCTTAGGCCGTTCGTGACGCGATTGATCATCCGAAAAAGGGCGTTAAATCTGTGTGTGAATTGTTGCAAAAGGCCAGAAACGTTGTAGCTTATTACAATCGTAGTGACACTTTCGAAAATCATTTAATGAGCAACAAAAACACTTGGCATGGCTTCAAATGTTTTGCTACAGGTCTCAGCTATTTTGTATTCTTTTTCATGTGCTTTTATGTTTTTATACAGGAGGTTTGCACAAGATGGAACTCGAGTTACATTATGCTGCAACGTTTGTACGAGCAACGCCGACCACTTATGCTTATTACCAAGGAGTATAATGATCTTTCATTACCTGATTTTGAACTTGTTAAAAATGTTTGTCAAGTAATAATTGCCTTTAAATGAGTTTTCTTTCATTACATTTTAGGTTTTAAAGCCATTTATGACATTCACTAATCAACTGTCACGGCGTTATGAATCGGTTTCTTCTGTTATCCCGGTGTACAAATGTCTTCAAAATTATCTCCATGGGAATGATGGACAAAATGACGCAAATAACCCCATATTTTGCTTAAAAAATGTTATCAAGGATGGGTTAGACAACCGGATGAGAGAACATCAATCTAAAATGTATATTTAATCTGTCAATTTTTTTTAAATATATGTTAAGCTTTTTGCGTATGGCCACCCTTGTCGATCCTCGTTTCAAAAATAATCCTAACATTTTTTCTGCGAATGAACGAGTTCAAAATGAAATGCTGTTGCTTGATATGGTAGAAATGGCAATGAACCCATCTCGTCGTGGATCTGATTCCGAACAACCAAAAATAAGCAGTGACCCCCTTAATTTGTTGGAATCTTTTATTGGAGCTACTCAGTCAACTGGATTTACTGATAATCAAACCAATAAAATTTGCGATGAAGTTATGGCTTATCTTCAGGTTATGTTTTTAAAGGAGTTTTATTGGAAGGAAAGTACGCAATTTCCGACAATCCGAAAACTTGTCCCCAAATTTTTGTGCCCTCCACCAAGGAGTGTTGAAAGTGAAAGAACTTTTTCTAAATTGGGAGAAATCTATAAACCGAAACGATCAACTTTTACAAGTGAACATGCGAAGCAGCAATTATTTCTTCAGTTTAATTATGATTTTGGCAAAAATTGATTTAAATAAAATTAAATTAAAAAATTCACGGTCACGGTTACCGTTTTTTATTTGCATATATTATACGAAAAAGATAATTTTGGGCTTTATTAACAAAATCAGTACATTTTAAAAATTTTAACAGATTGGACATATTTTTCGTAATCTTTAGTTTTACGAAGTTATTTTTGAAAGTGGGCGAAGTCCGAATAGTGCAAGTGTGGGCGAAGTCCGAATAGTGCAAGTGTGGGCGAAGTCCGAATAGTGCAAGTGTGGGCGAAGTCCGAATAGTGCAAGTGTGGGCGAAGTACGAATAGTGCAAGTGTGGGCGAAGTCCGAATGGTGCAAGTGTGGGATTTCAGAGGGAGGGCCGTTTCAGTATGGAAAATTACTCAACATTTAATAATTTTATAATTATTAATAACTTTTACCAATAAATAAATAAATTTTGAATTGTTCTCAATGCAACGGCGAGAGAAACTACAATAATTTTAAAAAAAAAAGACATCAAATTCAAATAAATCCATACATATAATCTTGGTTCAAGAATCCGGAAAATTATCTTATTAAGTAAATTAATATTTTAATTGCATTTTAATATTTCAAAATTTTATTTACTATTCATTTTTAAAAATGCCACAGGCTTATGAATACAGGTTGTTTCTGATTGAATTAAAAATTAAAAACTACGAAAGTTTAATTAAGAAATAATTTCCTATGCTAAATTTATTATACCCTCGAGAAGAAATTTTGCAAAATTTTTGGAAAAAACTTAACTATCTCACAATTATTTAACATAGCGGTATCAAAATATGGGTGTCAGATGTTTTTTTAAAGAAATGCTCTTTGTTGGAGGGGTCAAATCTTTTAAAGCAAAAAATTTCCTTTTTTTTCTTACTATGATATAAAAAAAATAAGAAAAACAATTCTTTTTTTACAGTTTTTAAAGCAATTTATTACTATTTTTTCAAAATTTTATGGTCCTGTCGGCACCGCCGGACCTCTCTTCATATAAGTTTTGGCCAAATAGAACTCCAAAATTGGTCATCTTTTTTGTCCAGATTTGTTGTAAAAAAAAAGATGACCAATTTTGGAGTTCTATTAAAAATTTTAAATTACCATTTTTCACTTTCTGTTTTACTTACTTTGGGCAGACTGCTAACATGAAATCAGAAAATCCATTTTGCTCCGTAAAACTCAGAGGCTGGCAACTCATACAAATAAAGCGCAAAAGCATATCTTCGATTTTTTCAGGAGTAGCAATTTCCATTTTTTTACCATGTAATTAATTAGAAGATGAAAAGAAATGATAAATTCATTACATGAAATTCTTCAATGCGAAGCTGTTTGGGTGGTGGTCCTGGTTGTGACAAAATTGAATTTGCTCAAAATAAAAAATTCCGCAAATTTTCCAATTATATCCAGTGTAAATTTTTCACGGTAAAACCGTGAATAGACCCCGTGAACCGTGACCGTGACAGAAAAAACCCGTGAAATTCACGGTGACCGTGACCGTGACCGTGAATCATGGCACATCTCTAGTAATTCCAATAGATTGTAAAAAATATGAGCTTATTCTTAAAAAATCTCTATTTCTTAGAACAATTTTCTTTGATGGGTTGCGGTAAAGAAGTACTAAAGTAGTTTATGAATACATTTGAGAACAAAATTAGAATTTAGTTTTAATTGGAAGAAAATTAAGAAGATAAACTTTAATGCAGGGCTCGGATCTGCCAAGATTGATTTCAAAGGACCAAAATGGGATTTCAAAGGACATAAGGGGGAGAATTTGTGAATTCAAAGGGCACTCGAAAAATGTATCATTTGCAATAAAAAATCGATATTTTCAATAAAAAAAAATGTTTCATTTTTTCACCAAGCGGCAGGGGGGTACGGAGGCGATGCCGATAGGCGCCGCCGGGAAATTTTGAAAATTTGTGGTGTTTTTTAACAGATTTTGACTATATAATGTCAATTTTCAACAATTAAATGAAAATTTTTTGGGAAAGCCAAAAATTTTAATTTTTTCCATGAAATGAACATTTCTTACATTTTCTTGGGCAAAATGCCGTTTTTAAAGGACAACTTTGAAATAAAGGACGCTTCAAATTTTCAAAGGACGAAAGCCAAAAATAAAGGACGTCCTTTGAAATAAAGGACAGATCCGAGCCCTGCTTTAATGCAACCCTTTATGATTTTTTTTTTGCTGAATATGAATAGATATATAACAAATATTTCGGGCTTTAGAAACCTTTCCTTCCAATATTGTTAACAAATTTTTCTGATTGAAAACCCCTTCTGTAAACGTAGAACGAATATTGAATTAAACAAGATATCCTTTTGCAAAACAAATGGTGTACCTTTAAGAATTAATATAACGCCAAAATTATAGGAGTTCATCTTTGCTATCCATATTCCGAATAATAAATTCTTCTATTTCCACCCATATAAAATATTATACCTATTTGATGCTATTTTGGCATTTTTATTTACATATAATGGGACATATTTTGCGATTTTTCTTACATAAAAATCGAAACGAATAAGACGGACAGAAAGAGTATAATCAGGAATGTAATCTGTCAAGTTTGATTTCAAAGGATATAAGGGGGAGAATTTGGGAATTCAAAGAACACCCCAAAAATTTCATTTGCATTAAAAAATCGTTATTTTATTAAAAAGTTTACTTTTTTCACCAAGCGGCGGGCAGGGGGCGGGGGTGTGGAGGCAGTACCGATAGGCGCCACCGGGAAAATTTTGACAATTAAGGTCTGGTCTGCAAATGGATTTTGGCTTAAAAATGAACATTTTTTACTAAAGGACTCTCCTTTGAAATAAAGGGCATATCCCATCCCTGGTATAAAGCATATCCTCCCCAATTCCAATAGAAGTACTCAAGGTAACCAACAAACTATCGTATAGATGATGATTTATTTTGTTAAATAAACACTCCTGTTATTTAAAAAAATTAAATTTTATGCTTTTTAGTCTTTTTGGGCCTATAAAATTTTGGGACGGAGTTGTCCCTTTTGGTATTGGGACGGAGTTGGCGGGACGGAGTTGGCGGGACGGAGTTGGCTGGGACGGAGTTGGCCCGGGACGGAGTTGGCTCGGGACGGAGTTGGCGGGACGGAGTTGACCTGTTTGAAACGCCCCTGCGCCGAAAAGCGGGCGCCGAAACTCTCCGGTCCCAAGAAAGAGAGAGGGAGCGCAGACACAGTAAGTGAGAGAGAGAGAGAGTGTGGGAAGGGAAGAGCGGAATTGCAGACACAGAAACATCCATCCTTAGAGAAACGAAAAAGGGCGAGAGAGTGTGTGTATTTGAGAGAGAGGCGAGCGAAAGTGCAGACATACACACAAACGCATCCATTGCTTCCCCCCGGCGCAGAAAAGCGGCGGCCATTTTTCCCTTCAAAGCAGCAGCAGACATTAGCAAACACATAAGAGCAGAGTTCCCATTTGTACTTATTTTTAAGAAATGTACTGATTTGGAGGGATCGAATCTTAAGAATATAAAATGTACTTATTTTTAAGAAATGTACTGATTTGAGCTCATTGTACTTATTTTGTACTTATTTTTGGAGCTCAAAGGAAAATTCCGATTTTTACAGCAATATTTGAAAGAAAATTATTTTTTGAAGCGAATATAAAGAAAATCATAAAATTTTTGCCAAAATACTCAAATTTTTCTCCGGCTTTTAGCTTATTTACGTTAATGGCTCCACCAAAGCGCAATTTCACGCTGATTATGAGCGTAAGTTTGACTATTTTTAAGGAAAATCTCTTAACAAATTGTATACAAATTTTCAAAATTTCCCCCGGTAGCGCCTATCGGCACCACCGGACCCCCATTTTCGTAGTTTTCCTGAAGATTTATCATAAAAATCCTCAAAAATTGGTGATTTTTTTTGTCAAGATTTGTTATCAAAATAATAGTCAATTTTCAAAATTTCCCCCGGTGGCGCCTACGGCACCGCCGACCCTTCCTTTTTGCCTGGTGTAAGTTAAAAGTGAATTTTGATCACAATTGTTCAGAAATGTTTAAATTTCTCATTAAGCCAGAACTGCTCAAAAAAATTGTTTAAAAATCGAAAATCCAAGTTTCTTGCAAAATCTAAAAACTGGAATTTTGAAGGATTCAAAAACACCGAACTCGTATTCGATCAATATTCGAAAATCAAAAATTTCAAATTATTTTTGCGACTATTGTTTAAGAATTGATTGTGTGTCAACAAATTTGCTAAATTGTTGTTCATATTTCCAGAATTATCTGTGAATGCGTGATTCAAATTTTTTTTTTTAAGTCGTATTGTTGCTACATAATAATTTGCTAAATTAAATTGCAAAAAATTAAAATTTTTCTGAATATTGTTCGAATCTGGCTCAACTTACCGTGAAATGTATTCTCAATCCCCTAACAAATGTTCAGCCGTCCTGACGTTGAGCAAATCGAGGACCGTCGTTCGCAAATTACTGCACGCTGGGACTATGTGAACTCGCAGGTGGCGAAACGGTCGCGCATTGCCAACGAGGCGCAACTGACGCTGATGGTCCTCCGTCCCCAATACACCGCTGAGGTGAGAATGGCACACGTCACATACATTAATTAGCATTTTTTGGCCTAACCCATTTAGTTTTTTTTTTGGCTATTTTATAAGAAAAAACTTATTATATGGTGGGTTTTGGTCCCCCAGCGTATGCCAATTTTCATGACATTTTGTCAATTTTTCTGAACTTTGGCCAAGTTCTGATCATTTGTGCCTCTCACTCCTGCTGTTTCTGTCCTTTCCGATCACTCGCTCCCATCTAATCGTGCTTCTTCATCCAAGGCACTCGTTCTTTCTTGTAAGTCGCTCGCTTGCCCTTTCGTTCATTCGCTCCGCTCTAATATTGCTCCTTTGTCCCAATCACTCTTCACCCCCCCCCTTACTAATTTTCTTTTTTAATTTTACTTTTATGCTAATTACCCCTTTTTTGATTAAGCTTGGCTTGCTTGTCATTATGGAGGCATCCATCAACAGTTTACAGCGCGCGGAGGAACTTGGTGGAAAAAAGGAGTTGGAAGTACAGCTCGACCACCTGTTGACGAAAAATGCGCAATTGCAGGGACACAGGGCGAGCATCGAAAACATAAACAAGGTTGGCACCAAATTCATCGGACTTGCGAAGGTGGGCGAGTGGTGGGAGCACATAGGGCACCTGACTCTGATTCCCATGAACCTCTGACTTTTTTAAACTTTTCCTGAACCCCATGAGAGGCGTTAGCATAAAACTTATTTAAGAAGAGATATCCACACAAATTTAAAGACAAACAGACGGGCCACCGTATGTTTTTGTTAGGCCTTTTTTGAGGGATGGACTGCAATTCCATAGACTAATTCGAAACTGAAAATTATTTACCACGGCTTTGATTTTTGTAGGACTACGACTTGACACTCAGCCAATTCAATGACAGCATTGGCGCCAACTTCAAACAGGAGCTGCACCCCCAGGTGCCACAGCCAAAAACGGGCGCCACCGTCGTCACCGAAGAATTAGAGTTCTTGAACAACCGTTTTGCTGGACTGTTTTCAGAGATCCTTGGACGCTTTCCGAAACAGCGGTTTCGGAGTTCGAAGAACCAATTGGCAATCGGAGGGAACACGGCACAACGAAAGAAGTACGAATGAGCCGAGTTGGCACAATGAGACGAATTGGCACAATGCAGGTGGCACAACAAATTGGCGAGGTAGAAATTGGCACATGCGCGGACGAGGCGGAAGCGATCGAAGCACTTGGCACCATGAGCAACGAGGACCAAGCAATTGGCGCGGTCGGGGACGAAACAGCACACAATGGCAACAATGAAGAAGAGACAAACAATGCCGAAGAACAATGGAGGGAATGGAGAAAAAGACGCCGACGTTTTAAATATTAAAATAAAATATCATTAATTAATCTTTTTGCCATTTAATTTTTCCTTGACAAATTCATTTTTTGCATTTTTCATTTTACAACGTAAGCTAAATTGTTTATGATCATTTCCGCCATTTATCCCCCGCCTTCTTTCCGATCTTTTTTCCTCTCGGCTTTGTATTAAAAATCACTTCTCATAAAATTAACAATTTTTTATTGCAACTTTTCTCCGACGGATAATAAATATTTTGCCACTGTGGTTTGTGAATTTTCTTGGGAAAATAACTGTCATAAGAGTTAAAGAAAAATTCCTGGGATTTCGACCGTTTTCCTTCTTTCCATTTCTTTGGGTCAATTTCTAATTGAGTGACAATTTCAGTCCTGCTCTATTTTGACAAACGAGAAATTGGCGGAGGACCGGAGCGAATTTTATCAGCTGTAAATCGATTTTGGTGGCTGCAACGGTTTGAGCATCGGTTTGGCGCATTGTGGACAATTGACATCGGAAGAGGAGTGCGAAGGATTGACATCAGAAGTGAAGAGGAATTACGATTGGGACTATCTGTTTTGGACAATTGGACTGATTAAGGCGAGTTCGGATTTAAATTTTAAATTCAATTGAAATTCTGAAATTTTGGTAAAAATTGATTAGCCGTCCAAAACAAGTGGCGACCCTGTTTTAAGAACCTGAATACTTTGGCTTGGGTCCTAATCTCAAAAATTCCCAAAAGGTGAAGTTCGATCAGAAGTGATCGAGGAAATTAGAAAATTTGAATTTAAGTGATTTGTTGGAATTAATTAAATTTGAAAAATAATTGCCAAGTTAAATGAGTGTTGCGAGTCAGGGAGTAATTAAGTCAAGGGCTGAGGCATTACTGGTTTATTTACAAAGAGTTACACCAGAGTTACCAGGGATTCAAGCAACACCAAATGCTTGTCAGAGAGTTTTATTTAAATTAAGAAACATGAAAAACGATTTGGAAAATGCCACCAATAAAATCGAACAAACTCAAATAATCATTAATGAATATTTGAGTAAATTATCAAAAGAAGCAGCGGCGAGAAAAGAATTGGAATTAACAGAATTTTTGAATCAGAATGAAGTAGATCAAAGACTTAATCTCGCATTCTTAAGAATTGAACTTTTACAAGCAAAAATTGAAAGTTTGGAAGTTCGATTAGACATTACTCCAAGCGATGTGGGAGTTTCAGTTGCGAGTATGCCTAGGCAACCATTTGTCAGAAAAAATTTACCAAGAACAGAATTAAGAGAATTTAGTGGAAATGCAGTAGATTGGATTCCATTTTGGGACCAATTCAGAACGTTAATTCATGATGATGATTCAATTCCAAAAGTTGAAAAGTTTAATTATTTAGAGTCGAGTTTGTTGGGTAAGGCGAGTGAAATTATTTCGGGAATACCTATGGGAGAAAAAGGTTATGATGATGCTATCGATTTATTACTGAAAACTTACGGAGACTCAAAAAGATTAATCAGAAATCTTAATAATGAACTTATGAAATTACCAATCAGTTCTAATTTTGTGGGAGATGAAAAGCTATATTTAAAAAGTGAGAAAATTTTTCGTCAGTTAATCTCTTTAAATCAAAATGTGGAAGATAGTATGTATTTTGCTAATATGGAAGGAAAAATGTCAACCCAAACTTTAGATAAGTACTGTGCAATAAAAGATTTGGAAGATAGAGATGACTGGGACACGACCAAATTTAGAGAAGCATTTGGCCGAGCACTCGAACAAATTAGAAATCGGCAAGAATTAAGGACAAGTGCACTTGATGGGAGAAATGACGAGTCGAAATATGAACAGTCGATGAGTTTTGCCATGAGGTTTCAAGACAGAGGTCGAAGACGTTTTTTGACAGATAACAGGCAAAATGGAAAAAGATATGACAGAGAGAATTTTCGAAATCAAAGATTTGATAGTTCGTCGAATGAAAGAAATGAAAGATTTGGGAGAAATTTAAAGCAAAGAAATTTTCAAAAAGATAGGAACTCAAATCAAAGTTTTCGAAATGAATCAAATAAAAGGCAAGATTCCCCATATAATCGAAGAAAATTTTCGAGTTCTTCTGAAGAAAGACAAGAAACAAGAGATATTTCTACTTCATCAGAAAGAAATATAAGCCCAAGAAATGAAAGGCAAAAGATGAATTGCTGGTTATGTAATGGAGATCATTTCGCACAAAATTGTAATCGATATGTAAAACCGACAGATCGAAGAATGAGAACTTATAAGCTGGAGCTTTGCTTTATTTGTTTACGTCCAAATCATTGGGCGAGCCAATGTTATAATAAAAATAACAATTGCCAAAATTGCAAAAGAAAAGGCCATCATTTAGCTTTATGTATGGAAAAACGAAATGAAAAAATAAATTCTGATGAGTCAAATCGAAGTAAAAGTCCGAGTCCAAGGAGAATGAAAACAACTGCAACTCAAGAAAAAATTAGTGACAGTGAGTCGGTCAAGTCAGTGTCCACGTTGTCTTGTTTGACAAATGAATATGCAAAAATTTCTTTGCTAAAATGTAAAGAAATAACTATTTTTAATCCATTGAATCAAAAACGTAGAAAAATAGTAGTAGCATTTTTAGATGATGGAAGTCAGAGATCATATATTGAGCAGAATTTGGCAGATGAATTAGAATTGGAACCAATAAGAAAACAAAAGTTTGAGTTGTCAGGATTATGTGGAATAAAATTGGGAAATTATGACTCTTCCGCTTATGAAATTGGTATTAAGAGAAAAAATTTTGAAATGCTAATGAAATGTTGCTCTTTAAATAAGGTTTTGAAGGAAATGCCTTTAATAAGAATTAAAAAGGATGTGCGTCACCAATTGGAAAGGACAAAATTAAAATTACCGCGAAAATTTGAAGAGCCAAAATTAATCATTGGAAATGATTATTACAACCGATTAAATGTGAGGGTATCGGAAAAACTGAATTCAGGCTTTTATATCAATAATTCAAAAATCGGCAGATTTCTTAGTGGTCTTGGAAAACTAGAATTCATTAAAAATAAAGAAGAAAATCAAAAATTTGATGAAGATATAAGTAAAGTGAATACAAAAGATAAAAAATAATTCTATAATTGTTGAATGGACAATCACTGGAGCAACAAATCAACTAAAAGAAACTGATTCAGAAAATTATTTAAAAATGTCTGAACCAGAAATTTCGAAAAAGGAATTTGGTAAATTAATCCGAAATTTGAATTCATTAGAGACGATAGGAATGGCAGATTTAGATGACAAGGGAAAAAATATGAGAGAGAGAATGTTGGAAAAGATTTCTTTTAATGGAGAACGATATCAAACAGAATTATTATGGAATGAAGAATTAGCTGCTAACCTACCCACAAATTACGATTTGGCATTTAAACAATTAAAATCAAATTTAGAGAGATTGCAAAAGAGACCGGATTTGTTAAAAATAATACATGAAACCATTCAAGAGCAGTTAAAAATGGGTTTTGTGGAAGAATGTCAGCCAATAAGAAAAAATGAGAGATATTTAATTGGCCAAAAAGTGCATTATTTGCCTCACCATCCAATAGTTAAGGAATCAAGTGAACATACAAAAGTCAGAATTTTTTATAACGCTTCAGCTAGAAAATTAAATTATCCGGCTTTGAATGAAGTAATTGAGAAAGGTGAAAATGAATATAATGATTTGGCAGGCATTCTGATGAGGGCGAGACTAAAACCAATCTTAATTGCTTGTGATATTGCTAAAGCTTTTCATCAAGTTATGTTACATCCTAAAGACAGGGATGCAATGCGATTTCTTTGGGTAAAAGACCCGTTAAATATTAATTCACAAATTATGGAATTTCGTTTTACGCGGGTGACTTTTGGAGTCATTTGTTCACCAGCGCAATTGGCGTTAGTAATAAAAAAACATTTAGGAAAATATAGCGAACCTGAAATCCGAGAAGTTGAAAATGACGTTTATGTTGATAATGTATTAATTGGAATTAATGAAGAGAGAAAAGTTAAGCCAATTTATGATTTATTGAAAAAAGTATTTTCTGAAGCAGGTATGAATATCAGAATCAGAGAATTTGTGTCAAATTGTATTAGTGAAATGCAGAAAATCCCGGCAATCGATAGAATTGATAAAAGAGAAGTCAAATTATTGGGTATTGGATGGAATGTACAAGATGACACATTAAATTTAAAATTTCCTATTTTTTCCGGGGAAAAAATTACCAGACGAATTGTATTATCACAAATTGCCAAGGTGTTTGACCCTAATGGAATTATTTCTCCTGCAGTTCTACCGGCTAAATTATTTAGACAAAAAATTGAAATAAACGGAGAGAAAAAATTAAAATGGGATAATCAATTATCAAAAATTGAAATGGAGGAATGGAAATTGCTTATGAGTAGTTGGAAGGGGATAATTATTAAAATTCCGCGAAATATAATTCCAACACAATCATTAAAGAGTAAATTTGAATTGCATGCATTTGCAGATGCATCTCATAAGGCAATGGGGACAGCAATTTATTTAAGAAGCATTGAAAATGGAAAAATCAAATCAAATTTAATTTTTGCTAAAAGTTTAGTGGTTCCAGCAAGTTTACCAGAAAAAAGAAGAACCATTCCTAATTTAGAATTAAATGCTGCAATGCTATTAGGAAAATTTGTTCCTTTTGTGAAAAGGGAATTGGAAAAGGCTATCTATATAGAATCGATATTAATGTGGACAGATTCAACGGATGTAATTGATTTTTTAAAGAGTCATAAAAATTTGGAAAAATATATAAAAAATCGGGTGGAAAAAATAAGACAATGGAAATTTTGGCACATCGAAGGTAATGAAAATCCAGCGGATATGGCTTCGAGAGGAATTTCACCCAATGAATTACAAAAGAATGAAAAATGGTGGACGGGACCAAAATTTCTTAGTTTAAGTAACGATTTGTGGCCGGAACCTAAAAAGAAATATGATCCAGAAGAATGGGTTAATTCGAAATTAAGAGAAAATCAAATATGTGAGATGAGTAACGTATTGATAGATAATAACCCAAAAGAAAAAATTAAAGAAAAGATTGGAATTTGCATCAACGTTGAAAGATTTTCGCAATGGAAAAGATTCAGAAATACTGTAGCTTATGTGAGAAGATGGTATAAAGGGCCGATTAATTTAATCAGTGAAAAAATTAAAACGAAGATGAAGGAAAAGAAATTGTAACCAAAGAATCAATTGGTTTTAGAGAGGAAATACAAAAAATTAAAACATTAAGTGCAAACGAAATTTTGGAAACAGAAATAGTTATATTTAAAGCCGTACAAGTTGGGCATCCTCCTGATAAAGAAAGTGAAAGAAATCTGAGAATTTTTAAAGATAAACAGGGATTATTAAGATCTCAAGGAAGAATTGAAGAAGGTGGGATGGACTGGGAAACTGTAATCCAATCATTATTTCAAATAATTCGCCAATAGTAGATTATTAATACGAGAAGCACACTTAGAAACAAACGGTGCTAGGTCGTTTCTTAAAAACCGCCACAATGGGCGTTTCTTAAATCCGCCATTTTTAATGAATTTTCGACGAAATCAAGTCATAACTTTTCTCACAACTACCCAAATGAAATGATCTTGGTATCCTAAGATAGCCCTTGAAGTGCTCTATTAGCTTGTTAAATTTCAAAAAATTTCATTAACTTTAAAAAAATTGGAGCTAAAAAAGTGAAAAAAATTGCCATAACTTTTGAAAAGTTTAATGAAATTTTTTGAAATTTTGCAAGCTTATAAAGCAATATAAGGGGTATCGTATGGTACTAAGATTGCTTAATTTGGTTGGGTCTGAGAAAAGTTATGACTTGATTTAGTCGAAAATTCAGTAAAAATGGCGGGTTTAAGAAACGCCCACAGGTGGCGGTTTTTAAGAAACGTCCCAGCACGGAAACAAACCATGGAAGAAAAGGTCAAGTTTTAAATTTGTTAAGAAAGCGCTTTTGGATACCAAAATGTAGAAGAATCATTAATTCGGTGCTGCAAAATAATCCGTTGACAAAATGTGGAATTTGCGCCAAATTTGAAGCTAAACCTTTCAGTTATCCTAAATCACCCAAATTACCCATTCAAAGAGTAAAAGGTGGGAGTGCATTTGAAGCCATTGGCGTTGATTATTTTGGGCCTATGAAAATAAAAGAAAACGATTCAATACAAAAAGTTTGGGGAGCAATTTTTGTGTGTATGTTAACAAGAGCAATACATTTAGAATTAGTATCTGATTGTAGCGCCGAAAAATTTTTATTAGCCTTAGAGAGATTTGTTCGAAGAAGAAGAGTTCCTAAGCTAATCATTTCTGATAATGCAACCAATTTTGTAATGGCACAAAAGATCTTAAGTCGAATTAATGAAGAAAGTTGGAAAGATAAAGTAAAATGGGGAATTATAAAAGAAAAGACAAAACCAATTGAAATGAAAGAAAAGTGGCAGAGAATTATGCATGATAAAAAAGTAGAAGAATTTATGGCAAACAAAAAAATTGAATGGCAATTTAATACCCCAATAGCACCGTGGCGCGGTGGATTTTATGAGAGATTAATTGGAGTAGTAAACATCATTTATATAGGGGGTTAGGACGAAAAATGGTAAATTTTGAAGAAATGATGACATATTTAACTCAAGTTGAACGGATTGTCAATGAAAGACCGTTGACTTATATAAATGAAGATGAAATAGTTGAACCGTTATGCCCAATTCATATAATTAATGCAAGTGAAGGAGAACCATTTGAATATGATGAAAATTTTGAAGATAATGATGAAAATGATGAAGATTTTAGAGAAAAGGAGTCAAAACGAGATGAATTATTAGAAATACATAGAAAGGTTTTGCATAAAAGTAGAATGTTTTGGAATGGATTCAGAAATGATTATTTATTGGCTCTTCGAGAGAGAGAAAAAGGGAAAATAATTAATGAAGAAAAGTTTCCTAAAGTTGGACAGATGGTTATCATAAAAGATTGTGATCCAGTACCAAGAAATAAATGGAAATTAGGCAAAATTTTGGAAATAAAAAATGATCGGACAGCCAAAATCCTAACCCCGGAAAGAAAAATATTGGAAAGGGCTACATCAATTTTATTCCCTTTAGAGTTGGAAGAAAATGAAGAAAAACCAACCAATAATTTAAGAATTAAAAGAAGGGAACCTTTAAATGAAGAAACCAAAAATCTAAAAAATGTGGAAGAAATTAAAAATAATACGGTTTTTGAAACTTTTTCAGGTGCGGTTATGGCAGACGTCGACGAATTAAGCATTTATGGTTCTGATGAAAGCGATGATTTGGTGGACAATGAGAAGAAGAGATGTGTGGCGCAAACACCATTGGTATTGATTGGTTCAAGGCCAGAAATTTTTGATGCCTTAAAAATGCATCTGTTGGCAAATGAAGTCCGGTTTTTGGACTTTATCCCCAAAGTATGGGATTCAAAAATTTTTGACGAAGAAATTCTGATCGGTGTGCAAGTCGAATCGGTGGTGATCAGCCATGACAAAATCGGAATTAATTTGTTACAAGTTTTGCTAACGGCGCAAAACAGATTCCAAGGAAAGAAGCTATTTTGGATAGTTTCGGAGAATATGTGGACAATTCAAATGAAAAAATGGCCACAATTGGACAGTTGGATTCGAATTAAAGGAAGTGAGGATGGAGAGCAAATCTTAATGGACATGATGATTAACGGGCTCGAAATTGTGATCAGAGAATACGGTACCGCATCAAAAAAGGGGCCCGGCAAACAAGAAAGAGAAAAGCAAAAACGGATTAAAAGAGGTGAAATCAACGAAAAAGATGAGCCAATAGAGAAGAAATGCCAAAAAAAGCCCGTCCATGGAGAGCATGATGGAAGGATCTGAGTCGAAAAAATCTGAGCCAGAAGGGATCAAAGAACCTGTAAATCGGCAGTTCGATGCCGTGGGGTGTAAACAACTCGTAAATCGACAGGTCGTTGTCGTGGAGGCAGTCAACTGTTCGAGTAAAAAGCCAGAATTCAAAGAAAGCCCATCACCTCCTTGGCCAGAACTGATTGAAAACTATGGCCGAAAAATTTACATTTATTTTGGAGGAGCCTATGCGTTTTCAAATTTTCATACAGTCGACTTCACAGTGAAAATGGACGGAAAAGAAACCAAATTCTGGAACGCTGAGCAATTTTATTGCTATAAGAAGGCTAATACTTTCAACATGTTCAAACTGGCACACCAAATTTTGACGGACCCAAAAATGCACCCGGCACAAATGAAATACGCCTGTGAAAGAGAAATAGATGATTGGGCTAAAAAGGAAGAGGCGCCTCTGAAATTTGATCAAAAAGTTTGGGATGAAATCCGAGAGGAAATAATGCTGACGGCAATGCGAGCCAAATTCGGAGTTGGGGAATTGGCTGGGCGATGGAAGACAAGGAAGAAATCCGAGATGCGCTGGTCAATGGCTTTCATGGAAGAAACTTAGGCGGCATTTGTTTGATGAAGGTGCGAGAAGAATTGAAAGGTACAAATTTATTAATTAAAGAAGTTGAGAACAAATTTAACAGTAAATTAGGCAATAGAGAAAAAGGGAATATAAACTCAGAAGGAAATAAATTGGCTAAATGGATTGATTGTTTTTGGGAAGAAAGAAGGGAGGATCAGATCAGAAAATTAACGAAATTATTGGAGTTAAAACAAATCAGAGAAATTTTGGCTAGAATGGTTCTTGGTGAAAATTTATCGGCTCATGTTTCTGGAAGTACTTTATATGAATTAGCAGACAAAGAGTCGGATTTAGATGTTGTAATAGTTTATGAACGCGTTGATGAGAGATTCGGTAATAATAATCAAGCAATTGAGTTTTTGAAAGAGTTCCGTCGAAAATGGACATTCAAAGACCAAAGATTCGCAAAATGCATTATAATTCCAGCCAGGGTTCCTATTCTCGATTCAATTGTAACTCTAAATTCGGAAGGCGAAAAAATGAATATTCAGATTAGCATGGGAAACGGAGATTCAGTAACAAACGGACAGTTAATTAAAAAATGTTTGGAATTTGATTGTCGTGTTAAACAATTGGTTATTTTGGTACGTCAATGGGTAAAGAATCGACAATTAAACAATAGTCAACAGATTATGAACAATTTCGGGTGGCTACAGTTGACAATATTTTTTCTTCAGAAAGGTTTAAGGGAAAACGAAATATTACCTTCGTTGAAAGAAATTAATGCATTAAATTGGAAAATCAAAAATAAAATGGATTTAATCGAATTATGGAAAGAATTTTTTTTCTTCTATGGCGGATTTCCTTTTGATCAATATATAATTTCTACTTTTGATGGAAATTACAGATTTCGGGGAGTGCAAAATGATCACAAAAATTTTCAAATAATTTTGGAAGACCCATTGACGGGGAAAAACATAGCACCAAATGTAGGAGAAAAAGGAATGGCAATAATCAAACAATCGATTAGAGATTTCTATTTGAGTGTGTGTAAGGTGCAAAAAGCAATTAATGTTTTGGAAATGATCGATATTGAATTGGAAAAGAAATGGTGTGACGGATTGAATGAAGAAAAGGCAGGAGTAAAAGAAGTGTCGCCAGAGAACGAGGACAAAGCGGATAATCGGCCAGTAATTGAAGGTAAAACAAAAAAGTACGAAAATAAAAAGAATCTAAATTGGCTTTATCTTTTATTAATTCTTTCCTCAGCATTTGGAAGAGTTAAAATGGAACCAATGTTATGTCACAAAAGAACAGCCCAAGTTATATTAGAATAAAAAGAGAAATTGGTCCATGTTCCAGAATTTCGAATTTATTCGATGAAAATCCCGTGGAAATGGAATTAGAAATTTATCAGCCTGATCAACAACCCTTTGTGTTTCAAGCTGTTCGCTGCAGTAAAATAAGGCAAAAACAGAAATTCTGGACAAATTTGCTAAATGACTATTTCGCTGGCCAAATTCAACAAGAAACATTAGCTGTTACCAAAGAAGATTGCACAGAAATGTCTTTATATAAAAAATGCGAATTTGGGATTCTTTTTGGTCAAAATAACATTCAATTACACACCAATCGAAAATTAGTATTAAATTATTCATGGTGGAAATTTGGTAAAAGTGAAGCCATTTCAGAAAATTGTTTCTTAGCACAAATTACACTTATTGGTAGACCAGGGACAGAAAAAGTAGAATCAGCAACTGAAGATGTTTCAAAGTGTGAATTTTCTAATGGCGAATGCAGGCTAGCTGACGGGTCGATGTTACTTTGGAATTTAGAGAGCAAATTTGGTGATAGAGACGATCGAAATTGTGTTTATAAATCTGTTTTAAAAATTAAAGGAAAAGCAGTACAAGGAATTTGGGTTTCAAATTCTTCAGATCTGGCTCTAACTTATTCAGAATATTCTAAAAATTTTGAAGATTGCGGTAAAAGTTACAGTTTAAGTGATCAGGGACTAGCAATACCAGAGTGGCAATTTAGAGAATTAATTAAAATAAAGAAAGAAAAAGGGAAAAGACGAAAAAGATACTCAAGAAAAAAGGAGAGGAAATCAGAACAAATGTTAGATCAAAAACGTGCTGAGACGAAAAAAGAAAAGTGCAAGTCGAAAAATTTTATTATTATTCCATCCTGCACTTTTCTTTTTTCGCCCCACACTTGCACTTTTCTTTTTTCGCCCACACTTGCACTTTTCTTTTTTCGACTTGCACTTTTCTTTTTTCGCCCACACTTGCACTTTTCTTTTTTCGACTTGCACTTTTCTTTTTTCGTCCTAGCACCGATCAAAAAGCTAGAAGTTCAACTGTAGCAGCGCAATTAACAGCAAGATCTGTTTTTCAAAACCATGAAGATAAACAAATGTTTAAAACAATGGTAAACATGATTTGTGAAGCAATTGAAAATTCAAATTCGATTAAAAGTTTTACTCATTTAAACCCAACAATGTTATTGAGAGAGAAAATAGGAACAAAATTTGTGCAAGCTAGATGGGTTCAAAAAGATGTAATAGAATGGTGGCGATGTTCAGCAATCAATATTAGCCTGGTCCCAGCACCTGAAAAGAAGTGTCGCAATAAAATTCCTGTAAATGTGACAATTGAAGAAAATAAAGAATGGGCAATTGGATTTTATGACCCAATCACGGAAATAGTAGAAGAAGAAGCTGAAATTGTTCCTTGTAGTAATTGGCAGTTTACGGCGTTTAATGTTGGAAAAAATATATATCAAGTTAACCAATTATTGGGTCAATGGAATAAAATACAAAATATAAAAGAAATAACAATCTCAAATAAATTTCAAGATTTAAGACAACCTGACTTTCCTTTACAAATCTTTAAGCAATTAATTTTGGGAAATTTAAGTGATGATCAAATGGTATTACTTGAAACATTGAAAAGTTTTCGTACAAGTCGTCTAATGAAAGAGAGTTTTGAAAAATCAGTTTCAACTACCAGTTCAATCTCAGTTTATCCGAGTTGGAATTTTTTGCGAGAAATCAATTGGGAAAGTATGATTATCAGATTAGTCGTTATGATTACATTATTAACATGGGTTTTAAAAGCATACCTATTTTATCAAAAATGGTTTGTCCGAAAACAGCTTAAAAAAGAATTAAAAAAGAGTAATGAATTAGAATATGAGAATTATGAATTTAATGAAAATGTGATAAATAAAATTAATCAAAATCATAAAAGAAAAAGTCAAAAAGTACGAGAGAAAAAGACTTTCCCTTTATTACCACAGAAAGAGCACTTCAGTTTCGGCGGGGAGTTTCCGAAACAGCGGTTTCGGAGTTCGAAGAACCAATTGGCAATCGGAGGGAACACGGCACAACGAAAGAAGTACGAATGAGCCGAGTTGGCACAATGAGACGAATTGGCACAATGCAGGTGGCACAACAAATTGGCGAGGTAGAAATTGGCACATGCGCGGACGAGGCGGAAGCGATCGAAGCACTTGGCACCATGAGCAACGAGGACCAAGCAATTGGCGCGGTCGGGGACGAAACAGCACACAATGGCAACAATGAAGAAGAGACAAACAATGCCGAAGAACAATGGAGGGAATGGAGAAAAAGACGCCGACGTTTTAAATATTAAAATAAAATATCATTAATTAATCTTTTTGCCATTTAATTTTTCCTTGACAAATTCATTTTTTGCATTTTTCATTTTACAACGTAAGCTAAATTGTTTATGATCATTTCCGCCATTTATCCCCCGCCTTCTTTCCGATCTTTTTTCCTCTCCGCTTTGTATTAAAAATCACTTCTCATAAAATTAACAATTTTTTATTGCAACTTTTCTCCGACGGATAATAAATATTTTGCCACTGTGGTTTGTGAATGTTCTTGGGAAAATAACTGTCATAAGAGTTAAAGAAAAATTCCTGGGATTTCGACCGTTTTCCTTCTTTCCATTTCTTTGGGTCATTTTCTAATTGAGTGACAATTTCAGTCCTGCTCTATTTTGACAAACGAGAAATTGGCGGAGGACCGGAGCGAATTTTATCAGCTGTAAATCGATTTTGGTGGCTGCAACGGTTTGAGCATCGGTTTGGCGCATTGTGGACAATTGACATCGGAAGAGGAGTGCGAAGGATTGACATCAGAAGTGAAGAGGAATTACGATTGGGACTATCTGTTTTGGACAATTGGACTGATTAAGGCGAGTTCGGATTTAAATTTTAAATTCAATTGAAATTCTGAAATTTTGGTAAAAATTGATTAGCCGTCCAAAACAGACGCACAAACTCCGTGAATGAGTTCATCGTGACTGGCTGGCGCAGCACTCAACCGGTGGGTGGTCCATCAACTTTTTTAGCCATAATTTTTTTGAAACTTGTCCAAATCATTTGAAAATTTGATTTTCTTATAGAACAGTGTGAGAGCTTTCAAATGATACCAAGATTGTCTGATTAGACTAGGTTATGTCTTAAAAACTGTAACGCTAAAACAGCCACGCTAAACTGGCCTCGCTAAACCGGCCCCTACCGAACAATCCCCCCACCCCATCAAACTTTTCTAATGTTTTTCCTGCCCACACTTTCTCTCCTCACTCGCTTTTTTAGCATTTTGAGAATTGCCCAAAAAATTTGCACATTTTTCCAGTTAAATTTGTTATTTTTTTAGACTTCGAGAAGTTCGGCATCTGAGGGACCGTCTGCGAAACGCGCGAAAAAGGTGGTGACAATTTTTTATGAAAAGTTTGAACATTTTTATTCCAATTAATTTTCAGTCGTGAGAGGAGAGAAGAGAGAACGTTCGTCAGATGAAGAGACGTGAGAGGCCTTCAGTTGATCTTTATTCTTCACTTAAAAATAATTTGTTGCTCATTTTTTGATTTCCAAATTTATTCAAATAAGAATCCGAATGAAGGACAAAAGCCGCTTATACCTTTGGATGAAAATAGTCAGATCTCCAAAAATTCGTTCCTCTTTAAATTGCTTTCCTTCCGTTTCTCTCTTCCCACTGCGCCATTCTCTTCTACATGATGCGACAGTTTTTGTCAGCGTCCGTCCCCTCCTCCATTCGGCTGAAGCTGTGCTGCAGAAACGCCTCGTTCCACGCCTCCACCTCACGGTCCGCGTTCAACAGTTCCGTACGAATTGCGTCGTCGTGTCAAAAGCTATCGAACCATACCAAATTTGTTCAATTTGGATCATTTTAAAAAGACTTATAGCCCACGGCGCCAAAACTGGCTGGCGGTTCCCTATTATACAGTATTTTTTGACAAGGCTTAGGGAATTAAATATTTCGTTTTTTTCGAATTCCTCCTACTACTGGAAGGCCTTCAAATACACTAAGTCTTGCAAAAAAAAAAAAAAATAAAAAACTGGTCTCCCCTCACCTATTTTTTTTTGTCATTTCCCGGTCTTTTGTTGTTAATTTGAGAAGGACGGACTCTCAAGAAAAAAAAGATTTTAGTGGGAAAAACGCGAAGGTTTTTTTCTGGTAGTTCATGTGTTTTCGTGTGATGTTGTGATTGTTCATTTTTATGAGGCACCATTCAAAAATAATGATGTTTTAATGTGTAAAGTGGAAATCAGAAATTTTCCTGTTTTTCACTAATTTTCTTAAGAATTCCTTCATTAAAAATTTATTTTTAATTAAACTAATCAAGTGGAAAATTTATATAAAAAGAAGGAGCTAAGCCTAACCTTCGGTTTCAGAACTTAAAATTTATAATTTACCTTTTAAGAAAAGTTTGGTCAAACGATAATGGTTTTTGGGAAATAATGGAACCTGAATTTACTTGGCCTACTGGTGGGAATACATATATTTTTGAACAGGGACCTTGGCAAATATTCTTTAAAAATTTTAGGATTAAAGAATTAAATGACTTGTATAATCTTTACGACAAGCAATCCGATTAAAAAAATAACAGAAAATTTTATTTTTGGAATCCTTTAACAATGCAATTTTCGATCGCATTGTGTTCTTTTGCCTTTTTTTTTTGAATTCCCACTCCCATGTTTTCTGTGCAGTTGAAAAACCATCAATCAACTTCTCAGCAAAAGTTAAGGCAGCAGCACAAAGAGAGATTTGTCCAAATTGATAATTATTGAAAAGGCATTACTTTTAAATAATTGTTCTGTTGCACCATTTTCTTCCCTCCCCCCCCCCCCCTCTTCCACTTCGAAATTCGCATCTTTTGTAGGAAATTAATTCAGGTATTTTTTTGTTTTGTTTGTAATTTATGTAGATCAGGGTTGCCAGAGAAATTTTTCAAAATCATCATTTTACTGACAAAAACCCATCATTTAGGGTCAAAAATCATCATTTTGAAAAAAAAATTTCTAAGAGCAAAAAATCAGTAAAAAGCATCATTTTTTAAATTCCAAGAGGCGAGAGCCGGCCGGTGGTGCCGATAGGCGCCACTGGGTAAAATTTAGTGACTGATTTGTTGATGGAATTTAACCTAAAAATGGTCATTTTTGAGGGGAACCGCCCTTTTCGGCGTGGAACGTTTCGGCGCGACTGGACAATAACTTTTGCCATCGAAAATTTTCCGAAATAAGGACGCCGCAGGTTAAAAATAAGGATTTGGGGTCAAAAATAAGGACATTTTTTTAAAACACTTTCCAAAGCCTTAAAAGGCATTTTTATTAAAAAATCAACTGTTTTCAGCATATTTGTTCCCTATAACAGTTTTTCAGCTGTTAGGCTTTAAAATAAAATTTTTAAAAATAATAACGAAATTGCTTCATAAAATGTAAAAAATATTAAGGATCCTAGGCTCAATAAGGACGAATCTTAGAAATAAGGATAAATGGCACCCCTGTTAAATCATCATTTCAAAAAAATCATCATTGACCCATTCAAAAGCCACAGAATATGATAAATCATTACAGCTGGCAACTCCGTGTATTAGGAAACAAGAGTTTCGGACAAAATAGTAATCGTAAATTGTCGATCCGACAGTGTCATCTCAGCAGATTTTTGTCGAGTCGAGATTGTAGTGAGTCGATATTTTTTATTTTGTCCTTTGTTTTGCTGAGTCGATTTGGACTACACGTTAACTATTATCCCCTTCCCCAAACCCGCCCCCCCGCTCCCCAAACCCTCCCCCTCCCCTCCCCTTGTTGCCCCATGCAATTTCAAATTTTCTCATTTATTTACGCATCCCCCCTCCCCTGCCCCCCCCTCCGCCCCCTCCCCACCAATTCACCACCTATTCCAATCCCCCCTAATCAAATAAATAATCAACAACACAGGAAAGAAAATTTCATTGAACAGCAACAAAAACCCTACACACATAAAACGACGGAGGAGGAAAATGTTCAAAAGCAAAATTGGAGGTGGGCAAGAAAATCAAAATCGACAACGTCAAAAAGAGGAGGAGGAGGTGGGACAACGACTGTGCTGCTTTGGTGACCCTTGTGCTTGTGCTGCTGTTGGTATTGACGACGAACAATCATCGAACCATCATCATCCTTCTCCTCCTCCTCCTCATCTTCTTCATCATCAGCAACCGGTCCACCAAAACGGAGGTAGTTGCTGTTCACAATGAATGCATTAGTATGCCCCACCTCTCTTTCTCTCTCCCTTCTCTGCTGTCCCCGACCTTTAATTGGACGCACCAAAAATTTGATGATGGACTCCACCACACCAACTAAGTCATGGTGGTGGTGGTGGTAGGGGAAGGCGGAGCTGTAAGCACATGGAAATTTTTTCGAGGAGACCCTTTAAACGTATTAATATTTTATCAAATCTTAGCCACAGTATGTTATACAGTATCGTTTTTATTTTGATTGATTCCAAATTTTGATGAAAAGACTAATTTTTACTCCAAAGTTCAAAGAATTTCTGTTTATGATCATTGTTTTATAATATGGCGGCAAGGCCATTCATTCAGCATTTTTCGTGTGCTCAAAGAACGCGGAGTTATTATTTTTTTCCAATCGGAATTCCGAAGGCTAAATTTCAGAATTCTGCAACTAGCTTTTGCTTTTGATCTATATACCTAATACCTTTTGCCAATTCTAAAATTGATTCTGCTAGGTTGCCGTTTCCGAATACATTTTAATTTTTGTCTATAAAAATGTTTCATAATTTTTTTTCTGGCGTTTGTTTGTTTTACTTTCTGGTGAACCCCGGCAGGCGGATGAATTGTCTGATAAAACCTTTGGCTGGTTGTCAATTGGTTCCACTGGGAAATTGTTCCCCACTTTTCACATGTCTAACAAATTTTTCAAAAATTTCCTTATTTTTAAGGGATGGTGCTCGGTGGGCGCACTTTTTCATTGTCGGAGCCATTGCTTCCCGAGACAATCAAATTCATCAAGGAAAGCTTGGAGAAGGAGGGCGAAGTGCATTTTGAGTTGCCCCATGTTTTTGTCGTTTTTGGCGCATCGGTGCGTCAAATTATTGGAAAAAACTTTTGTTTTACTCGCATTGCATTTTCTTCCTTTTAGGGTGATTTGGCAAAAAAGAAAATTTATCCAACTCTCTGGTGGCTGTTCCGTGACGGATTGCTTCCAAGAGGCATTAATTTTTTTTTTTTTTTTGAAATTTTTCAATTTTCCCAACCCCCTATCCTCCCTTTTAGACACACACATCATTGGCTATGCTCGTTCAAAGCTTACACTTGACAAACTCCGCACTTCCTTTGAGAAGCATTGCAATGTGCGGGACGGGGAACGGCCCATGTTCGAGCAGTACATCAAACATTGCAGCTATATTTCGGCAAGTTATGATATTACTATGACAGATTAAATTAATTTCGACTTTTTATTCGGGTTTGGGATTCGAAATTGGCGGATGTTGAGTGTCGCGACCTCGATAACGCACGGAAATTTGTTTTCCGCAGCTTTTAAAAACTTAAGAGGGCAAACTTAACCTGAATTGTTAGTTGGAGGCCAGGTGAAACCCGGAAATGTCTAAATGATTTTGGAAAATACAGATATTATTTGAAAAATGGTCAAGATTTCATATAATTCCCTGATCGCCTTATTTTCTTTCTAATTAAAATTTAAATTTTACAATTAATTTATTTAAGGGCCAATACGACACGGACGAAGGCCTTATTGCATTGGACAGAGCAATAATTGAGATGGAACACACTTTTAAAAGTATTAAACCAACAATTTTGTCTTAATTACTACTTAAATAGAGGCCCCTTCCCCGAATTAGACCCCCACCCGGAAGGGATCTTTTTATGATTTTTTTCAGAACCCGCCAACCGTCTATTTTATTTGGCACTCCCACCAGAAGTATTCGAGACGGTCACTGAACACATTCAAAGGCATTGCATGAGCAAATGTGCCTCGGCATGGACACGAGGTACGAGAGTTTGGCCGAAGATTCCCACGAATTAAAAAAGTTTTTCTAACAATAAGCAAATAAAGTTTTGTTCTTTTTAAAGGGCTTGTAAATATTGTGCGAGATTTATTTAATTTTGTTAGGAATGATTAGATTTTTCTTCTTGTATCAGTTTTTTTAATAAATTTCACTGAAATTGTCAAAATTTAATCTGATGGCTACCAACGGCATGGCATCGCCGGTCAATTTTCATAAAAAAATTTTTAAATGCGATTTTCATGGCTCATCTATCCCTCGCATTTTTCATCAAAATTTTCATAAAGTACTTCCCCTCGTTTCAGTGATCATTGAGAAACCTTTTGGCTACGACGACGTCTCTTCCGCTCGCCTTTCCGCGCATTTGGCCAAACTGTTCACGGAGGAGCAAATTTATCGCATTGACCACTATTTAGGCAAGGAAATGGTGCAAAATTTGGTCGTTTTAAGGTAATGTTATTACCACCCCACCCCCTAAAAAAAATTCCCATTTTTCCGATTCGGTAATCGGTTCATCTCGCGCTCATGGAGTCGTGACGACATCGCGTCGGTTACCATTTCGTTCAAAGAGAATTTCGGCACTCAAGGCCGGGGCGGCTATTTTGACAAGAGTGGCATCATTCGAGACGTTATGCAAAACCATCTGATGCAAATTCTTACACTAGTTGCCATGGGTAAGGAAGCAACCGACAAATTTTGAAACCCTAAAATCGGCCTTTATCCGACCCAAAATCGGCCCCTGATTGGTTGATTTACCTGGAAAGTCCGACCAAAAAGGGAGACCGAATTTTGAAAATCTGGACCCCGGTTTGGGCGGAGCATCATTAACTTAGGGTAGGTTCGAGACTTTTTAGGCTTCCCCGGCCAAATTCGAATTTTAGAAGTGTGTATTATTACTATATAGTGAAAAATTATTTATAATTTTCTGACAATTCGATCTCCCATCCCTCCCCCAGAAAAACCCGCCTCTCTAAGCGCAGAAGACATTCGCAATGAGAAGGTCAAAGTGCTGAAAGTGATCAAGCCGGTGAATTTGGAGCAAGTGGTGCTCGGTCAATACATCGGCAACCCGAACGGCGAAGGTAGCAGAATTTTGGCGTTTTTCAACCAACAACTCGTCAGGACTGAGATTAAAAAAAATAATTCTTAATTTTTTTTTCAAAAAAAATATATAAGTTAAGATGACGACTCGCGCAAAGCCTATTTGGACGACCCGACCGTGCCCCGTGGCTCGACCACACCAACCTTTGCCGTCGCAGTGCTGTTTGTGGACAACGAACGCTGGGAGGGCGTGCCGTTCTTTCTTCGCTGTGGAAAGGGTAAAAAAAAAATGTATCAGACACCTTTTTAAAAATAAAATTTTAGCCCTTAATGAGCGTAAAGCGGAGGTTCGGATACAATACAAGGACGTGTCCGGCGACATTTTTCCGGAAGATTTGTTGAAACGGAATGAACTTGTGCTCCGGGTACAGCCCAACGAGGCGGTTTATATGAAGGCAATGAATTTGCAAAAATTGAAAAAAATAATAATTGTTTTATTCATTTTCTTAGGTCAACACAAAACGACCTGGCTTCTCCTTCGACTCGGAGCAGACCGAGCTGGACTTGACGTTCAATTCACGTTACAAGGTGATTATCAAATTCGGATCAATTTAAGTTCCCTGTCCCTTTCATCTAATTTTTTAAATTTTTAAAAAAACTAAATTTGATAGCATGTAGTAAAAATTTTAATTTTCTGTGTGCTGCCAACTCTGGGTGTCTAGGCCCTATGTCTTATATTTCTTTTACGAGCGCTAACAAACTAAGCATAGTTTAGCAAATAGGAAGAGACAGAGAGCGGGGCGGGAGGAAAACAAGAGAGAAAGAGAGGAGGCAAAGATAGGAGAGATTGTGTTAAATGCAAGGCGCTGTCAAATTTCAATTCTTCCCCAGGGCCTCCGTTTTCCCGACGCGTATGAGCGCCTGTTCTTCGACCTGTTCAGCGGGCGTCAATACAATTTTGTACGTGCGGATGAGCTGGAGCACGCGTGGCGAATATTCACACCGTTGCTGAAGCGTATTGAAAGCGACAAATGGGTGGTGCCGGAAAAATACGAATACGGAAGGTGAGGAGGTTGCAGGACCAAACAAAGGAACAAATGTGTACATTAGTGGATTGTCCAATTAGGGTGTTACTTTTCTCCCAACCGTCTTCCCCCCCCCCCTACGCCGGGCCGGTACAACGGGTGCACCTCGTTTCCCCCCCCCCGCCGGTTCCCCCCCACTTCGTTTCCCCCCCCCCCCGAAAATTTTTTTAAGAAAAACTTCTAGTTCTTAATAATTTTTCAGGCAGAAAATTTCAGGAAAAACTTAAAATTCTCGAAAATTTTGAAAACCTAAAATTTTCGAAAATTTTAAGTTTTTCCTGAAATTTTCTGCCTGAAAAAACGACCTAGTAATCAATTAGTAAAAAATTATTAAGAATTAAAAGTTTTTCTTAAAAAAATTTTCGGGGGGGAACCGGCGGGGGGGGGGAACCGGCGGGGGGGGGGAAACGAGCTGCTCCGGGTACAACTGGGCGCCATAGGTGGACCCCCTTTCCCTACAATCCGGACCCGGATAATCCGATCGGGTCTTACAAGTACCCGACTTTTTCAAAATCCAGACCCGAAACTCGGACTTGGTTTTTTTTTTAAATTGCAGCCCAATCCCAAAATACAGTTCCAATACCCTAGGTCAAAAAGAGGTTAAGTCCTGGTTCATAAATGGCGTACTCAACCCTGTGTAGTTGGTCATAAACCTGGGGAAAAACAAATGTTGTTTTTTGGGAACATGTAAAGTTTTCAAGTTAACAGCCTTTTCAATTACTCCCTCCAAATTTAGTCGTGGCCCACAGTCCAGCGATGCGCTGATGCAAAAGTATGGCTTTGTCTTTAGCGGCACATACAAATGGCCATCTGTGAGCCAACCGAATGGGCCAAACAAACTATGACTAATTAATGATTTTTTAATATAAAAAACTTTTTTGTTTTTGAGAAAATGTTCACACATTCTTAAGTCGCCAGTACGAAGCGCACACTTTCTTCTTATTACACATATTGTTTTGTCTTTTTCATCATTGTTTTTATTTTCTCATCATCAGTTATCACACTCAAAGCACAACAACACCCCGTTTTTATATAGGTTGATTTGCGCAGTTGCAAATAAAAGTATTGAACAATTTCTTGTTTTTAATTTGTATTGTAAGGGAGGCAATCCTGCAGAATGGGTGTCCCTAATTTCTAGCATGTGCCTGATGAAAAATCATAGATTTGGTCAAATCTTAAGCAAATTTAGCATGGGTCGTCCGGGTGACCCACACTAAAGGACTTTAGTTGTTTCTTTCCCAAATCATGCAACTAAAAACTAACCTATTTAGTTGAAATAGAGCAGCATAAAACAAAAACAAAAAACAGTGGTGGGAAAGAGATGAGGGGGAAGAGTAACCTATTTAGTTGAAATAGAGCATCATAAAGGTGTAAAGCAAAAAGTTTATTCTATGACATTAAGAAGAATCAGTATATATGCTTTAATGTCATAACAAATGATTCGCATGGCCCTTTCTTGGCTGTGCTTTCAGATCCCAATAAGATGGTCATCCACTGCACGAATAGAAGTAAAAGCCTCAGTTCCACCGAATCCAGTTAGCAAAAGCGATTACAGCCAGACTTTTTGAAAATCCTAAAAAAACAATTAAAACTACAATCACAAAAACAAATTCAATCATCCAAGACTACCTTTAAATCCGTCGGATGGAATGTTGTCACGATAAATGTTGGCCCAGTTACTTTCCGAAATTTTCTTCTCAATAAGAATTGAGCACACTCGCGGAAACAGTAATCGTTAGGCGCATGGCCTGGTAAATGAGATTCCTAAAAAAATGAAGTTACTAGTTTATAAAAAAGACTTAACTCAGCAAAATTGGCGACGGTACTTTTTTCCGGGCTCTTATTCGGTTCCAAAAGTATTGAAAGTGCCTTGATTCGCACTTGTCTGGTTGAGAACTCAGAAGCGTAGTCTCGTAGTTTGTTTTTTGGAATGTTGCGCTTGATGATCTTGTTGTTTTTGAGTACAGTTGCAATGGCGGCAACGTCTTCGACATTAAGCCAGCCAAGAGTCAATTTGTCTTTGAGACAATTAGCGGTGCATCCAAGAGACGCCGAAACCTGGGCTTTGGAAGGAGTTATGACAGCGGCAGTCTTCTTGGTCTTTGCAGCGCTTGCATTTCTTTCCACGCTCCCCTCATCACTGTCACTAACTGAATCATCTAAAAAATATTTCTTTCTAGTTATCATTTGTTTTTTTTTGAAACGTACCCTTTCGGCGTCGGTTAATGCGTTTCTTTACAGCCGTAACCTCGTTGCCTTTGGCTTTTAATGATGACTTCGCGAAAGTCACTTTTTTGCGTTTTGGATTGTCTGTCTCGGAGCCAGTTTCAATGCTCGTAGTTCCATCGGATAGTTGGTTTTTTTGATTGATTGTCCATGTTGTCAGTTTTGCTAAGCTTGATACGATGCAAATTAACATGGCGCGTAAAGTCAGAATAATTTGTCGATCCCTTAATTTGCTGTTTCGCTCTTGGCCAAAAGTTTGCGATGTATGCTTTATCGTATGGCACGACATCGTCTTTGTTTAAGGCTGCCCTTTCACTGTCCTTTAAGGCAGGGTGGTCTCCAATGAAGTACGTTTCGGCAAGGAATTCTTCATGTCTGATTGTGTAGAACCTTAAATGCCGAGGATAGACATGAATTCCAACATTTAGATGGTAGTCTTTTGACGACCCACGGTGAGCATCGCCCGGACGACCCACACAAAGGGACGACCCAAAGTGTGGATCGTCCGGGCGACCCACATGCTTGGCGTTAACACAATTGCATACCGTCACTCCAAATGCTTGAAGATTTGCTTAAATTCAACAATTCTATCCTTCTTTGTTGATTTTGCCATGATACGCTTGAAGAGCTCGTCAACAGTCATACTTTTGCACTAAAGACGTCCAGCTGATCACGCGAATATTGGTTTTTGTGCATTTTAAAGTGTCCATTTGCAGTTGAAGCGCGATTATAGAATGTGGTGCAGAGAGGGCACCGTTTAATGCGCAATTGTGAGAATTGTCCACTGTAAGCTTAAGCAAAAAAAGGACATATTTAATTTTAAAAGATTACATCTACATTACTTTTATTCATTTTAAGATTTTCAAATTATATGTTTTTTAAATAATTTATTTATCTTTTTTTTTTAATTTATATGTTCTTAAATAACTAATTGCTATTCTTAAGTTTTCAATTAAAAATGATTAAATTATTCAATATTAGAATTTCCTTACATTCTTCCCTTTCTTCACATTTCTTCTCCAATTTTTCCATTCTGTCCAAAACTGACTCCACTTGATCGGCCATTGCTAAAGAGATATTCCTCCTTTTTATCGGCATTTTATTTTTTTTTAAAGCATTAAATAAATTTCCTAATTTAAGTTTTTGTGTAAAATGTCTTACCATTTGTCTTTTCCTCCTGCTTTTGCTGTTTCTTCTCCCATTCTCCGATTCTGTCCAAAAATGCTTTATGATCACTTTGCAACTGCTCGACCTGTTGTTGGTTGGCCATTTCTAAAAGTGATAATGAATGATTAAAATAAAATTTTAGCTAAAAATCGATAATTTTTGAAATCGGATTTTGTTTTACAATTAATTTATTAGCTTGATAAAAAATGCAATAAGTTTAATAAAGCTGTTTATTTTTCTTCGCAGAAACGGGCTTTGCCTCCTGATATCCTCCGCTCCTTTATTTTTAAAACCCTTTACCCTTTCCCACTGCTTCATTCGGGTACATGACAACTCGCCGACGACGACTCGCCGACGGACGACTCATCGACGCCGACTAGCCGAGGGTCGACTCGCCGATAAGATGACTCGCCGACGGAAGACTCGCCGATAATATTCAAAAAAATTAAATAAAACAAAGTGATTAAGACCGTATTTCTTAAACAAATTCAGTGCAAATAAATAATATGCGCCAAGTCGCGCAAGTATGTCTCGGAAATTAAAATTTTTGGCTATGCTCACACGCATATTTGGAGATTCATTGATGATTTGAGAAAGAACCAGAAAGGCCTAGATGCGTATTGTGAATAAATGTCTGTGGCCAGGAAGGGCCATCAAACAGTACCAGATACAATAAGCAGATGAACGGATTCTCACAATCATCGAAAACATTATGACATACTTGCGCGACTTGGCGCATATTATTTATTCGCGCTGAATTTGTTTAAGGAATACTGTCTTAATCAACCTTTTGTTTTATTTAATTTTTTTGAATTTTATCGACGAGTCGTCCGTCGGCGAGTCATCTTATCGGCGAGTCGTCCCTCGGCGAGTCGGGTCGGCGAGTCGTCCGTCGGCGAGTCGTCCTCGGCGAGTCGTCCTGTTCCCGCTTCATTCTGTCGTTGCTGCGTCTCCAACACATTCAATCTCTCCAAAATTGCTTTTAATGAGTGCTGCTTTCCTCCATCGTCCAAACTGTCGCTGCACCCATCATCATTTGTTTTTGGGAAACTGCTGAAAAAAGCAAATTGAATATCTAAACATTTTATTTAAACATTTAATTAATTTATTTGCTTTGAGTTTGTGTGAATTCGTTTTCCCCTTCAACTGCTGATGAATAGGGAACGGATTTATAAGTTTTTCCTTATTTTTTCTGCGGCTTTAACTCGACGAGAAATGCACGAAAAACACATTTTTTGTTCGAAAAACTTTCGTTTGAACGCCCTTATTCGACCTTAGAAATCCTTATTTGGATGTTCGCCCTTAAAATAAGTTTTTGCCCTTATTTTGGCGTTTTGTCCAAATCGGACAACGACGACTAAGCTGATCAACACCAACTTTGTCCAGAAATTTCTGCAACGTTTCACGTCCCAACTGATCCGTCAACAATTCTTCCAGCGATTCTTCCCACAGCTTAAGTCGTCGTGCGGACACATCCGCGTACATTTTGTCATGGTCCCAAAAGTCGACGGTGTCGGATATCCAAGGGTTTGGCTGCCCATGGAACGGGTCCGTTGCACTGCCTAACTGGACAATGAAAGCATCGAAAAGCATCCTAAAAGAATTGGCTGTTTGATGTTCTCTGTTGATCACTGTCATTCAATGAGTTTTTCTGATCACTGATCATTAGTTTTTCAAATCATTGCTCGCTCTTGATCACTAGGGAACGGATTTATAAGTTTTTACTTTTTTTTTCTGCGGCTTTAACTCGACGAGAAATGCACGAAAAAACACATTTTTTGTTCGAAAAACTTTCGTTTGAACGCCCTTATTCAACCTTAGAAATCCTTATTTTGAGTGTTCGCCCTTAAAATAAGTTTTGGTCCTTATTTTGGCATTTTATCCAAAATTTATTAACAAACTCCAATAAAAACAAAAAATACACCCCTAAGAATCGACCAAAAAAATTTCAGAAAAATATACCCCTAAGAATCGACCCTAAAACTTTCAAAAGTAGACCAATAAGACATGAAAAAAATTTCTCAAAAATTCAATCTCCAAAATTTCTATTTGCTCCTCTGATATCTTGAGACTAGAACGGTTTTTTTCCGTTTACAAATCAATTTTGGCTGATAATCGTATGTCTTGATATCGGGGTACGGTCCCTCCCCAAAATATCCCATTGGTCGGTTTAAGATATCCTTTATTCGTTAACGTGCGCGAACCAAATATATGAATATGGGATGGGGGAAGGGACCCTCCCAGTTCGGTCTCGGGATATCGGGAGGGGAGGGAGAGAGATTGGGGGATTGGCTAAGCCAATCCCTCTCCCGAACAGAAGTGAATTGGGGAAGTGGGCCGGGAACGGTGAACAACAAAGGGGGCGGGGCACAAAGTAATTAGCCAATGATTGGGCGATTGGTTTTCAGTCTTTTACTCCCGAAAATTTCGAAATGTACCTCATTTGTAACTATCAGGGAATAAAATTGTTTGCCTTAAATTTAAACTTAACAGCAATTTTAATAAATATCACCCCTAAATTTGAAACTTTTTCGCCCTTATTTTCGCCCTTATTTCGTGATTTTTTCGCCCTAATTTAAGGCCTTATTTTGGACTTTTTCGCCCTTAAAAATCCGTTCCCTACTGATGAATAGTCACTCGAAAATGGTGATGACATTTAATCCCAATAAAAATATACGCAAAAAAAAATATTTTTCCTAATTAGTAATGATTATTATTGGCATAATTATGGATAGGCGATGGTTTATTTTTTTGCAATTTTTTTTTGTTTGCTAAATAATCTTGTCTGTATCCACGAGAATTGGGATAAAGAATTAAGTATTTCAAGAATCGCGAGTTAAAGATTCTCGACCTGAAACCGTCTGATTTATTTTTTTTGCCAAGACGGACGGATGAATAAAATGGCTCAACTGCAGTTTACGCGTCCAATTGACTTTTACGCGTCAAATCAAAATAATCTGCTTGAAAAGTTGAACCCCCCAGGTTTTTGAAAACTTAACCACCTAGTTTTTAATATAAATTAAAAAATTAGGGTTGGGTTTATAGGCTAGATTTTCAAAAAAACTGGTAGGTGGTGGGCTGGGTTTTTCAAAAAAAAAATTGGGGGTGGGTTTTCAAAAAAAATTATGGTTTGGATGTTGAAAAAAAATTGGTGGGTAGCTTTTTCAGAAAAAACCACCTCTTCAAGTGGTTTATTTTGATTGGACGCGTAAACTTTTGACCGGACGCGTAATCTGTGTTTGGATGCGTAAAAATCAATTGGACGCGTAAAAGTCGATTGGACGCCTAAAGTGCAGTAGAGCAATAAAATGAAAATGATGATGATGAAGAAACGTAAAAGTGGAGAAGAGATTTTGAATAAATGACTAAATGAGATGATTCCGATTCGGTAATAGTACAAAAGAATTTCGAATCAAGTTTCCTGCATTTGATCGATTTTGGGGAAGAAGTGTGAAATTGAATATTCGATTTTTTGTTCGATGGGGGCTGGGTTTCGGGTACAAAAAGTCGAACCTCTAGCAATTCGAAACTTGGATATTATTAAATGCGACAGAAATTATAATTCCCTTCGTAGCAGAGCCATTAGAGAATAAAAACAAAGTTTAAATGGCGGATGAAAAATGAAAGAATGAGAAAAAAAGTACCCTTTATGTTTTATGCATAAATTCTCTTCAGTAGAGACCAGGGTTGGGACGCGGATTGCAAATCGCGGATCGCGGATTTTGACCAGGCGGATTTATATAAAAAAGTTTTACGCAGGAGCTAAACTTTGAAATCTTGTAGTATGGTAGAGCACAGGAGAGACCATTATGTTGCCAAATTCCAAAATATTCTGATCACTTAGAAAGGAGTTACAGACAAAAGAATCATAAGTTTCGGACGGACGGTATTCAAATCGTTTTGAGTCAACTCGTTTTTATTGTTTCAACTCGTTTTTATTGTATCAACTCGTTTTTTGGCTTGAAACCTAAAAATTATACTATTTAAAAAAAAATTTCTTTTTGAATGTTCCTAGTTAAGAATACTTTTAAGTTATTTTGTGATTTTAAGACCACAATTAAGAAGTTTTATGCAAAAAATCGTTTTTGAAAAAACAGCGCCAGATTTTTAGCGCCGGGTTCATAGCGCCCGATTCATGGCGCCGGGTTCATGGCGCCGGGTTCATGGCGCCCGCTTCATAGCGCCGGATTCGTGGCGCAAGATTCATAACTCCAGAATCACGGCGACCAGATTCATGGCGCCCGATTCATGGCGCCGGGTTCATGGCGCCGGGTTCATGGCGCCCGCTTCATAGCGCCGGATTCGTGGCGCAAGATTCATAACTCCAGAATCACGGCGACCAGATTCATGGCGCCCGATTCATGGCGCCGGGTTCATGGCGCCGGGTTCATGGCGCCCGATTCATAGCGCCGGATTCATAGCGCCCAGATTCATGGCGCCGGGTTCATGGCGCCCGATTCATAGCGCCGGATTCATAGCGCCCAGATTCATGGCGCCGGGTTCATGGCGCCCAGATTTATAGCATTACATTTCTGAGCTAAAAAGACCAAGAAGAGTGGGGATCAACTTATGGCGCCATGAATCTGGGCGCTATGAATCAGGCACTATGAATCCGGCGCTAAAAATCTAGCGCCGTTTTTTCAAAAACGATTTTTTGCATAAAACTTCTTAATTGTGGTCTTAAAATCACAAAATAACTTAAAAGTATTCTTAACTAAGAATATTCAAAAAGAATTTTTTTTTTTAAATAGTATAATTTTTAGGTTTCAAGCCAAAAAACGAGTTGGTACAATAAAAACGAGTTGACTCAAAAACGAGTCGATACAAAAACGAGTTGGCGAAAACCGAGTTGAACTTTTACCGTTTCGGACACACACAAAATTACACATTACATATCCGATTCCGCTCTTTCTCAGGGCGAATCAATTTTGGGTTTGGGCCCTTAATAGAGACGCGCCGTTTTTTTAACTCCTTTTTGGTTTAAATTTAATGCCTATTTCCTTCCAAAAATAGCAGATACGTGTGGAAAGGCTGCAGTGCCAACTAAATTGGTAAATAGAAGAACATAGAAAGCTCCTTTCTCAAATGGCTGAAGATAAGTCATAAGGTCATAACTTCACCAACCACCAATTTTATTTATTTGAGAATCAGCAAATCCATTCGACTGAATTTTGATAGCAAATTTGCAGAAAATAACAAATTTTGAAATTTTGATTTTCAGAATTTCAGAAGCTCTAAGGGAATGGAAAGGCGGTGCCGATAGGCGCCGCTTGGGAAAATTTTGAAAATCTAGGTGTGATTTACTAATAGATTTGGATCAAAAACTGGTCAATTTAGGAGAATTTTCGAGATAAACGGCGAGAAAATATAAGTTAAAAGGTGCCCCGGCGTTGGCGATAGGCACAGCCGGAAAATTTTTGAAAAGAAATTTTAAAATTTCGTTTAACGAACTGATTTTCGGAAAAAACAATTTAAAAATTGTTCGAATTTCCTGCCATGGGGCGGGGGCGGATTTAACAAAATTTTAAATTTTTCTTCTAGTTTTTTGAAACTTCTGAATCTTTTTTTTTGTTTTAAAAAAACGAGTTAAATTCCCTTTTTCCTAAGGCGCGTGACCCAGAAAAATTCGCAGAATGAACCAAACTTATTATTCTTGGTGTCATTCTAAAGCCCTAAATATGCTCTATTTCAGAGCAAAAAAAACCAAAAGAATTGGTTCAGTTTTGGAAAAATTATGTCCAAATATTCAAAAATTTCAGATCATCTGTTTTTTCTTATTTTTTATTATAACTTTTTTGAAAATTAACCACTTTTGGTTTTTTTCTATGAAATAGAGCATATTTAGGGCTTTAGAATGACACCAAGAATAATAAGTTTTAGGTTCATATCTTCGTATTTTAGATTACATTCCGGAAACATTGAGTTCTCTTCGGTATTTTGGGTTCGTATTTTACATTACATTCCGGAAACATTTATTATTTCGGTTCGTATTTTAGTTTACATTCCGGAAACATTGAGTTCTCTTCGGTATTTTGGGTTCGTATTTCAGATTACATTCCGGAAACATTGAGTTCTCTTCGGTATTTTGGGTTCGTATTTCAGATTACATTCCGGAAACATTGAGTTCTCTTCGGTATTTTGGGTTCGTATTTCAGATTACATTCCGGAAACATTAATTATTTCGGTTCGTATTTTAGTTTACATTCCGGAAAAATTGAGTTCTCTTCGGTATTTTGGGTTCGTATTTCAGATTACATTCCGGAAACATTGAGTTCTCTTCGGTATTTTTGGTTCGTATTTTACATTACATTCCGGAAACATTTATTATTTCGGTTCGTATTTTAGTTTACATTCCGGAAACATTGAGTTCTCTTCGGTATTTTGGGTTCGTATTTCAGATTACATTCCGGAAACATTGAGTTCTCTTCGGTATTTTGGGTTCGTATTTCAGATTACATTCCGGAAACATTAATTATTTCGGTTCGTATTTTAGTTTTCCGGAAACATTGAGTTCTCTTCGGTATTTTGGGTTCGTATTTCAGATTACATTCCGGAAACATTTATTATTTCGTTTCGTATTTTAGTTTTCCGGAAACATTGAGTTCTCTTGTATTTCGGTTCTTATTTTACATTACATTCCGGAAACATTTATTATTTCGGTTCGTATTTTAGTTTTCCGGAAACATTGAGTTCTCTTCGGTATTTTGGGTTCGTATTTCAGATTACATTCCGGAAACATTGAGTTCTCTTCGGTATTTTGGGTTCGTATTTCAGATTACATTCCGGAAACATTTATTATTTCGGTTCGTATTTTAGTTTTCCGGAAACATTGAGTTCTCTTCGGTATTTTGGGTTCGTATTTCAAATTACATTCCGGAAACATTTATTATTTTGGGTTCGTATTTCAGATTACATTCCGGAAACATTGAGTTCTCTTCGGTATTTTGGGTTCGTATTTCAGATTACATTCCGGAAACATTGAGTTCTCTTCGGTATTTTGGGTTCGTATTTCAGATTACATTCCGGTAAACATTGAGTTCTCTTGTATTTCGGTTCTTATTTTACATTACATTCCGGAAACATTTATTATTTCAGTTCGTATTTTAGTTTACATTCCGGAAACATTGAGTTCTCTTCGGTATTTTGGGTTCGTATTTCAGATTACATTCCGGAAACATTGAGTTCTCTTCGGTATTTTGGGTTCGTATTTCAAATTACATTCCGGAAACATTTATTATTTTGGGTTCGTATTTCAGATTACATTCCGGAAACATTGAGTTCTCTTCGGTTTTGGGTTCGTATTTCAGATTACATTCCGGAAACATTGAGTTCTCCTGTATTTCGGTTCTTATTTTACATTACATTCCGGAAACATTTATTATTTCGGTTCGTATTTTAGTTTACATTCCGGAAACATTGAGTTCTCTTCGGTATTTTGGGTTCGTATTTCAAATTACATTCCGGAAACATTTATTATTTTGGGTTCGTATTTCAGATTACATTCCGGAAACATTGAGTTCTCTTCGGTATTTTGGGTTCGTATTTCAGATTACATTCCGGAAACATTGAGTTCTCTTCGGTATTTTGGGTTCGTATTTCAGATTACATTCCGGTAAACATTGAGTTCTCTTGTATTTCGGTTCTTATTTTACATTACATTCCGGAAACATTTATTATTTCAGTTCGTATTTTAGTTTACATTCCGGAAACATTGAGTTTTCTTCGGTATTTTGGGTTCGTATTTCAGATTACATTCCGGAAACATTGAGTTCTCCTGTATTTCGGTTCTTATTTTACATTACATTCCGGAAACATTTATTATTTCGGTTCGTATTTTAGTTTACATTCCGGAAACATTGAGTTCTCTTCGGTATTTTGGGTTCGTATAATTAATTATTTCGGTTCGTATTTTAGTTTTCCGGAAACATTGAGTTCTCTTCGGTATTTTGGGTTCGTATTTCAGATTACATTCCGGAAACATTTATTATTTCGTTTCGTATTTTAGTTTTCCGGAAACATTGAGTTCTCTTGTATTTCGGTTCTTATTTTACATTACATTCCGGAAACATTTATTATTTCGGTTCGTATTTTAGTTTTCCGGAAACATTGAGTTCTCTTCGGTATTTGGGTTCGTATTTCAGATTACATTCCGGAAACATTGAGTTCTCTTCGGTATTTTGGGTTCGTATTTCAGATTACATTCCGGAAACATTTATTATTTCGGTTCGTATTTTAGTTTTCCGGAAACATTGAGTTCTCTTCGGTATTTTGGGTTCGTATTTCAATTACATTCCGGAAATATTTATTATTTTGGGTTCGTATTTCAGATTACATTCCGGAAACATTGAGTTCTCTTCGGTATTTTGGGTTCGTATTTTAGATTACATTCCGGAAACATTGAGTTCTCTTCGGTATTTCGGTTCGTATTTCAGATTACATTCCGGTAAACATTGAGTTCTCTTGTATTTCGGTTCTTATTTTACATTACATTCCGGAAACATTTATTATTTCAGTTCGTATTTTAGTTTACATTCCGGAAACATTGAGTTCTCTTCGGTATTTTGGGTTCGTATTTTAGATTACATTCCGGAAACATTGAGTTCTCTTCGGTATTTTGGGTTCGTATTTTAGATTACATTCCGGAAACATTTATTATTTTGGGTTCGTATTTCAGATTACATTCCGGAAACATTGAGTTCTCTTCGGTATTTTGGGTTCGTATTTTAGATTACATTCCGGAAACATTGAGTTCTCCTGTATTTCGGTTCTTATTTTACATTACATTCCGGAAACATTTATTATTTCGGTTCGTATTTTAGTTTACATTCCGGAAACATTGAGTTCTCTTCGGTATTTTGGGTTCGTATTTTAGATTACATTCCGGAAACATTTATTATTTTGGGTTCGTATTTCAGATTACATTCCGGAAACATTGAGTTCTCTTCGGTATTTTGGGTTCGTATTTCAGATTACATTCCGGAAACATTGAGTTCTCTTCGGTATTTTGGGTTCGTATTTCAGATTACATTCCGGTAAACATTGAGTTCTCTTGTATTTCGGTTCTTATTTTACATTACATTCCGGAAACATTTATTATTTCAGTTCGTATTTTAGTTTACATTCCGGAAACATTGAGTTTTCTTCGGTATTTTTGGGTTCGTATTTCAGATTACATTCCGGAAACATTGAGTTCTCCTGTATTTCGGTTCTTATTTTACATTACATTCCGGAAACATTTATTATTTCGGTTCGTATTTTAGTTTACATTCCGGAAACATTGAGTTCTCTTCGGTATTTTGGGTTCGTATTTCAGATTACATTCCGGAAACATTGAGTTTTCTTCGGTATTTTGGGTTCGTATTTCAGATTACATTCCGGTTTACAAATAAGTACAAATGAGAGCCATGGTTTAAAGCAGACACTTGGGGATTTTTTTCAAAGGTACTTCAAGAAATTACCGCAAACTCTCTTTTTCTGGCAAATAATTATTAAACAAAGAATAAATGCATTTGGTCGTCGTCATGGCAACGCTAAATCTAAAAATGTTATGCTATATTTTTAAAACCAATAAATTTCCTTTTTTTAATATTAAAAATGGCCACTTTTTATGGCGGAAAATATTCTTTCATCAAACGGTTGGGCCAAGGCGCCTACGGATCCGTAGTAAAAGCCAAAGATATTGAGGTAATAATTGACTTTACGCTCTTTATTATGAGTCTGCAGTTGTTTGGTCGTCTCTTAAATCCGCCATTTTAAACAAGAAAAATTTGTCATGACATTCTCAAAAACGTCAAAATAACAATTTTGGTATGTAACGATTAAAGAGTTTTTATTTATTTTTTTAGTGGGTGATAGACTATAGTAGAGCCGTAAATCTTCATTGGATCTATTTTACAAAATTCAAAATATTTTTTTTTGGTAAAATAAAAGAAAAAAAGTCGGGGGCGTTTGGGCCCCGACGTTTGGGCCCCCACGTTTGGGCCCCAAGCCAAAAATAGAAAAATCCTATGCAAATTTTTTTTTGAAAATCTAGCCCCTGTTTTTTTGAAACCTAGCCCCTTTGTTTTTTGAAACTAACCCTAGTTTCTTTTTGAAAAACTAGGGTTAATTTTAAAAAAAACTAGGGTATGTTTTCAAAAAAACTAAGGGTATGTTTCAAAAAAACTAATTCTTGAAAATCTACACCCTTTGTTTTTTGAAACTACCCCTAGTTTCTTTTTGAAAAAAAACTAGGGTTAATTTCAAAAAAAAACTAGGGTATGTTTTCAAAAAAACTAAGGGTATGTTTCAAAAAAACTAATTCTTGAAAATCTACACCCTATTTTCTTGAAAACCTAACCCGAATTTTTTTTGAAAGCCTACCCCCCTAGTTCAAAACATTGGTAAAACAAAAAAGTTTTTTAAAAAAACTAAGGGTTCAAAGCTTTGAAAAATTAGGCTTAAGTTCAAAAACTAGGGGTTGAAAATTTTCAAAAAAACAGACTGATTTTTACTTTTTTTTTGGCTTGGGGCCCAAACGACCCCGGGGCCCAAACGTCGGGCCCAAACGAGCCAGCCCCAAGAAAAAAGCTTTTTTTTTTTTTTTTAATTTGGCACAATTTCAATAATTAAACGTACGCCTCAAAAGAATGGGCGAGCCGTGGCAATTAAGCAAATTGCGCTGAAGGGTGATGTGGCTGCGCAATTGCGCGTGTTTCGCGAGGTGCAAAGCCTGCGACACTGTGACCACGCGAATGTGAGTGAGCGAGCAGCATGGGCACGGATTATATTGCATTACATCATATGGCCCATAGCCAAAAATGGCCAAAATATATCAATTGACTCCTCTCGGTCTGTAATAAACAAATCCAAAGATTTTTTGCGGAAAACACATTTGTGCAGCGCTACAGACCCGGGACTGAAATGGGAAAATGGCTTAGGGACTGAATCGTCCAAGTTTTAAAAATGATTGGCCGTGAAAATTCTTTAAAATTGATAAAGCGCGCTATAGAACCAGATAGTAGCTTTTCCCATACATATCCCTTCTAAATTTAATGCGGTTTTAATCACTTTTGTAGAGTAATTTGTGGTCAATCTTTTAAAATACCTCAAAATTGAAATAATTGCCGCTCATATAAACCGTGTCCCTTCAAATACAGTATTCCAGGACCTAACTTTTTAACTCATCTGTCAAATACAGTATCCCAGAACTTTTAAAATGCCTCAAAATTGAAATAATTGCCGCTCATATAAACCGTGTCCCTTCAAATACAGTATTCCAGGACCTAACTTTTTAACTCATCTGTCAAATACAGTATCCCAGAATCCATTTTTAATCTAACAAACCAATCAAAGATCATTCGTCTGTTGGATGTGCTGTGGTCGCCAACGGCAGCGGACCGCAATGAGCAGTCGCCGACGCCAATGGCCGTATCGCTGGTGCTCGAGTTGGCCGACTCGTCACTGCGTTTGGTCATCGACGACGAGCGACGCCCATTGTTGGAGCTGATCCCGCGCCATTATTTTGCCCAAATTCTCTACGGCATTGCGTATTTGCACGAACACATTGGCATCATGCATAGGGCATGACGAAAATTAGGGGATTCATTTTAAATTTTCGCAAATTTTAAGGTTCCCGAAAAAACTCGAAAATCTTACTTTTATGAAAACTAGAGAGGGGACCCAGAATTGAAATTAGACTTTCAGAGCGATTCTGCCATTCCGAATTTTTTTCCCATTGAAGGACCTGAAGCCGGACAACATTTTGGTGACGTTGCGAAACCAAATTCGAATTGCAGACTTTGGGTTGGCGTGCATTTACTTTCCTGACGATATGGAACGAACATATGAACACCAGGTCAATCATTTGGTCAACGCAATATGTGAGGGTAAAAAAACATTTGCCAAACTGATTAAAGCAGAACTCTGAAAACCTATACAGATTTGTATGACAATCTGTCTGACATGTATCTGTCATCTATGCAGATTATGTCTGAAAGTATTCAATTTATTTAGCGTCAGTCTGACAATCTATATAATATACACGTATGTCTTTTTACCAAGGCGTCGGTCTAACAATCTGTCTAGTCTAACGTATGACAAGTTTTTAAGGTCTTTACCAGTAAGACCATCATATTGTGTCCATGCCAACAACATTGGCAATGGGTCTCGCAAATCAGTGCCATCTTTTTCTCCCTCCTTCAAATTCCATTAATTTCTTGACGGCAGGTGGCCACCCGCTGGTACCGTGCCCCCGAGTTGCTGTTCGGTGCTACACAATATTGTCCAGCAGTGGACCTGTGGGCACTTGGTTGCATTTTTGCCGAATTCTTTAACGGCGAGCCGCTGTTTGCGGTAAAACAGTTACAATTTTTCGTAATTTGAATTTAATAATTAAATTAAGAATTTTCAAACCACTTTATTTTGTTTTGGTTTTTTTGAGGGAAAAACGGACATTGAGCAATTGACAAGACTTTTTTTGGTGATGGGCACACCAACAGAACAAAGTTGGCCCGGCTGGGAGCTGTTGCCGGACGCGAACAAAGTGATGTTCGAAATGGTTGAGCCGACGGACAATTGGACAAAAATTGGTGCGATTTTGTGGGTTCATCAACAGGGAGGGATGAGTGATGCCTAAGGAAGGAAGCGGAGTGTTGGGAGAAAGTATGAACAAAGAGGTGGGGGTCATTTCAGTCGGAAAAGTGCTTGACCTCTTAATTGTTTTCTTAATCAACCAAATTAAGCAAGACAAGCTCCAGTTGTTTAGAAGAAAGAAAAACCATAGTTAAGCGATTAATCATTAAGTAAAAAACTTGTAAATTATAAAAAAAAAAAAAGTCATTTCTTATATATATATTTTTTATAACTTTTTGTAAATTAATTTTATTTTTTTTGATTTTTCGCTCACTAATAGAGTCTGTAAATAGGGATGCCCTTTCCAAAGTCCAAAATGGTGGCGCCGGGATTAAAAATGGTGCAAAAATGTGGCAAAAATTTTAAAAATGGTGGCAAAAAGGTGGCACGTAATTTTTAGCTTCAAAATGCATAGAAATTTTCAAATGTTATATTTTTCATTGCGTCTCACAAGTTTGAGAAAATCAGGGTAGGAAATAAATAAATCATAAGCACCGGAACAATCAAAATCGGGGTTGCATTTTGCCCTATTTTCTGCTGTGATATTAAAATTAACTCAAATTTATACTAAGGTAGACCGGTGGTGCCGATAGGCGCCGCCGGGAAAATTTTGAAAAATTTGTTAAGGTTTGTTAATAGAACAAGCCCCAAAAATGTTTAATTTTTGAGGATTTGGGAGCCTATTTTTCAGAATAGTTACAAATTTTTACGACAAATTTTGAAAAAATTCAAAGTAAATGCTGTTGGCGGAAATTTTTGAGAAAGTGAATAAAATTTATAGAGAAAAATTGTGTAAAAAATGACCATTTTTTGACATTTTTTAGTTAGAAAATTGAAAAAAAAAAAGAATAAATCATAAATTTTGGCATTTTGTATAAGAAATTTAAAAAATTTACAATATTCCAAAAAGGTGGCAAATGGTGGCAATTCCAAAAAAGGTGGCAAAATGGTGGCAAGACCCCCAAAAAGGTGGCAAATGCCACCGAAAGGTGGTAAAAGGGCATCCCTGTCTGTAAAAGCTTTAAGTTCTCAGTCGGTTGGAGGGTTCGATGGATTGGGAAGCGCGTGGGTTCGAATCCAACCGGGCGCGTAACTGTTTATGTCTTAAATGGGGTAATCAGTTTTTTTGTCCATGTTGATTTCTTTAACATCATACATTGTGATGGCATTAATCAAACTTAAGCAGTCTTATACAACAGTAATATTACAATAAATGATGTGATTGGATAAGCATTACATCAAAACAATAGTAGGAGTGGGAGGGAGGATCATTAGTGAAATGATTTAGTGAGGGGGGGGGGGTCATTAGTGAAAATCGATTAGTGAATCTGAGCAAATGTCAGGCGTGCAAATTAAGGAACAGGCAAATGATGGTATTTTTTTTTTAGTAAAATTTCTATTTCTAATGTGATATGGATTGTGGTGGAGAATTAAATATGCCGCCGAAATCATGGCCCGAAAGGGGGGGGGAAGGGAGGGACTACTCTGGACCAGGGATGTCGCGAATCGTAATCATGATTAATCATGTTTTGGGCGGTAATCGTAATTGTAGTCGTATTTTGCAAGAATTGATCTTTTGGAGGAAAATTTGGTAGCCAGACAATATGAATTTTTGAAAAATTAAAAAAATTTTATAGAAAAATTTGTATAAAAATATCGACTTTTGACATTTTTTATTAGAAAACCGAAAAAAATGAAGAAATATCTGAAATGAGCATTTTGTATAAGAATTCAGAAACTAAAAAATAGGGCAACCCTAAAAATAGGGGAAAATATCCTTAAATAGGGGCAAAATGGCATCCCTGTTTGACTATGCTAAAAATTTACAAATTTTGAAAAAATAATCGTAATCGTGAATAATCGTATGTTGCCCAATAATCGTACTCGTGCATTTAATCGTAAAACACGAAATGTCCTGCTCGCTACATCCCTGCTCTGGATTAAGGTTGTTGGTTTGAAATCCGATCCGCAAACACATAGAAATTCACTGTTTTGTTTTCGCTTCTATTAACAGAAACGGTCGGTTTGAGTTCTGTCGGTTCGCCCAAAATGAAAAATTTTCATTTATAGGATAAATTTAAGAAAATTGGGTAGATGTTCGACCCCGAAATCACCGAAAAAATCGGCCTGCCTATTCGGGTCACATTATCTCCTCACACAGGGTTTTTTAAAAATACTGCAACAATCAAACACAAAAAAAGTAGGTCAATATTTTATTTCCATCCTGGCATCCTCCCAGACTCCTTCCGGTGCCCCTCTAGGCCAGAAGCCATGGCTGCGTCCTTGCTGAAGTCGGAATGCCGGAATTTGAGTTCTGTCATTTGTCAACTTTTCTGTTTCCGTTTGATCATGAAATAATGTGAAGCGATCGCTGTTTCCCGCAAATATTATTGAGCTGTTTAATTAATAACCGTTTTCCAAATTTACGAAGGGGGACAGATAAAGCGGGGGAATGGTGGGGAAAGCATTTTGAGGGGTCCGCCCAAAGCGGAAAAGACTGATGAAGGAATGTGCCGAAGAAAACCGCTTAAATATGTGGCGATTGATGGATCGGCAAAGAACTAATGGATGATTAATGAGAATCTGTTGGGGGTGATTACTTTCGCTGGGAATTCGCCAAAAATCCAGTCTGATCAAATGGTTGGCATCACTTAGTTTTGATCAGAGTCAATCACGCAAAAATGCCTTCTGGATAGAGGAGTTCGATGATGAAGATACAAGACAGAAACTGCTCCGTCAAAAGAATTTGTCACGGTCTATCAATTAGCGCCTAATTAGTAATAAATTACCGACCCATTTCTGCGCGGCACCAATTGTCAGCACAGAGATTGGCTGATTAGCGAGATCAATTTATGGAAGGGTGGAGAAAAATGAGAAAAACTTTGATTAAAAAAATCATGTTTCAGTCCCGTCAGTCAGTCCTGAAGGTCTGCAAATGATTCGCTCACTGGTTAAGCTGAACCCAAACAATCGGTTTGAAGTTTGAATGAATAAATTTAGCTTTTTGTCAATTTGAAAGTTGAAAAAACTCAACTAAATTAAAAATTAAAATTAAAAAAAAAAATTTGGCTCCGAAATATTCAATATAATTTCCAATAATTTTCTCGTCAGATTATCCGCTCTCCATTGTCTGCAGCAAGCCTTCTTCACACAACATCCACAGTATGACCAAATACCGTATCAACCACCATTGTTGGAGCAACAAAATGGAGGACATGGGAGAGTACCCGAAATTTTGTTCAATGACAGCCGAAAAATGGACATAAAGCCAAAAAAGAAATAGTTTAAAAGGCATAAAATTAATATGTCTAAATTTACTGTGGATTTTTTTTTTTTTACAGTATTTGTTGGCAACAAAAAATTTTAACAAATAAGCTATTCTTTCAGTTTTCTGTTAATCATTCCGGGGTTTTTCGCCATATTTTATCAAATTTTCTTTCAAATTTATTCGAGAGTTTATTGGGCTGAGATATTCGTTTAAAGTTACAACTTGAAGAAAGCAAAAAGTCAGAATTCCAGTCATTTTATTCATAACTTTTTTAAAGGTTGGTAAATTTTTTCTTTTTTTAGAGGGTTAATAGAGCTTCTGCGGAGCCTTCGAAAGACAGAATTTGGTTACCTAAGAAAAAAGTTATGGCGTTCTAAAGTTGGCTGGCGTCGAAACGTTGGTGGCCCAGTCGAAATTTATTGGTTTGGCTGAACGTTTTTTGGTTTGGCCAGTTTTTGTGAGTAGAACGCTCCATTTTCTTTTTTCGGATTATTTGCTTAATTCGACCATGTCCAAACTTTCATTTATCATTTTATCACAAATTTCCATTTTAAATTAAGCCTTAATTTATATATATCCGTGTCCAATCAAATCCATTGATGATTTTGTGAATGCACAATCCCTTTTAAAATGGCGTTCATTGAGTGATTTGTGTTGGCGTTTTGTGTTCAGTTCGAATGTGTACTCGTCGACATCGGCGACGCACGCATTCGTTGCGCTTTGTGTTCAGTTTGTACCGTCGCCAGCGACTGTTGTTGTTGTTGTTGGTGTACGGTAGTTGGTGCCGACGATATGTTGCCAATGGAACTTGGTGACGAGCTTTTCTTCACACTTTTGTGCCTGTCCATGATGTGCAACGATGCGGTGCCGTCAACAACAAAGGCGGTGGATGGAGGCGGACCGGTGGAGCCTTCACGCTTGGCGGTTAATGTGCCGGCCAAATGACGGCCAAATTCACGGGCGGCAGACCGAAGTGCGGGCGCCTGAAATGCCTGGGAGCACGGAATGGGATTTGGCAATGCTATTTTAGATTACAAAGAATGCCAAAAATTCCGGAACGGGTCATTTTGGCGCGGTTCAATATAACTTTTCACAGAAGCAACACTTATTAGCATAGCTCTAGTCAAGTTCTATAAGCTTGCAAATTTCAACAAATTTGGTCAAGCCAATAAAAAAGTAGGTTCAAAAAAAAACTCAGAAATTTAGGTTAAGCCGATTTTTTCGAGTTTTTTTTTGAACATAACTTTATATTAACTTAACCAATTTTTTTGAAATTTTGCAAGCTTATAGGAATTGACTAGAGCTATCGAATAATGCTAAGAATGTTTAGTTTTGTTGCTTCTGAAAAAAAGTTATATTGAACCGCGCCAAAATGGCCCACGCCAAAAGAACCCCGACCGAAAAATTCGGGATATGCAAAACCAAGAGATAGGTGATTCGAGAATTAAAAATTCAGTCTTCCATCCCATATCTGTTCCCTAATCTTGAAGAAGAGGGGTATGAAAGACGCAATTGCGATTGCCGAAAAAAGGTGTCAAATTTTCTGGACCTGTAAAATTCCGGTTTGATAATTGTCGCCAAAACCCTTTTGCGTCAAGCCTAGGCGCTGGACCGAAGTAAATTTTAATTACGGATAACCCGATAATGTCATTGAAAGTGTTACAAAAAAATCTATAGGGCTCCGAAAAATCGTAAACCTAGTAAGCCGCAATTCGTAATTATACATACATCCAACCACTAGTCCAGCCATATTATAGCATTAAATTAGTGCACCATTTTTCGACAAACCAAAATGGGGTTGATGCAAATTGGTAAATATTTTGCTCAAGGTTTAAAAGCCATTATTTGAAACCAAAAAGCCAAAAAATAAAAAATGCAATAATTTTTGATCACTGATCAAAATGAGCAGTAATAAGCTGATAAGTAAGTGATAACAGTGCGAGAAGAAAAAGCCAAGCATAAGCTAACCAAAAATTTTGAAAAAATGCATCAAAACGCCAACAACAAACAAAATCAAATGCAAAACGGCGACAAACCAATGAATGGCAACGAGACAATGGCAATGGCAACGCAACCCAAGGCAAGGCACTCTCTCTCTGCTAGGCGATGCCATCACTCGCGCCCGTCCAATCGCCCGCCCGCGCGCCCCCTCTCCTAACGAACGGCGGATTTGCCGCGCAGTGTCGTCGCCCCGCTTCTGCCGCCGTTTCCGCTTCTGTCGCCGGCATCGTCGGCGTGCCCCGACTGTTGCTGCTGTTGCCAAAAGGGTGGCGACGACGCGAGGGATGAGTCGCGACGATTGTTCGTCGTCGTCGTCGCCCGCGACTGAGACGCCGACGAGTCACGCCATCTGTTTGCGTTGTTGTCGTTGTTGGCGCTCGCGGCGGTCGGCGACTGTTGCCGATGGTGCACAACAACAACACTGTCGAAGGAGTTCGGCTGTGCAGATGTTGCAACACATTTGGCACCACCAGAAGCGCTTATTGTGCTACTGTTACTTTTGGAGCGACCGCCAGCGAAGGAAAATGTCGTCGCCGCCTGCGACACGTCACCGGCGGCGGCTGCATTCCGCTCGCCGCTCAGAAATGAGCCGGAACGAAAACCGCACGCGGACACTGTTCTTGGGCCGCCGCCGCCGCCACATCCACCGGTGCTGGACGCGTTCTGCAACGTGGTGGTGGTCACGTACGGATATGGCGGTTGAGCGGCGGAAGCAAAAGCGGCAGAGGAGGCGGCGGCGGATGATGATGAGATGAACCGGTTGGGAAGTATTACGCGTGTGGTGGACGGCACTTTGCGGGATGCCTTGCGCGAGTTCAGCGTCGAGAAAGAGCTCTGAAACGGTGCTAAACGGTGGGGTTAAAGCGGCGGTCGATGGCATCCGGTCAGAATGCCAATGATTTTGTATTTTGTGGCATTCTAATTTAAAGCTGAAGCGACAGCTAACACCAGCAGGGGACGGAACAGGATAAAACTCAGGCGCCGAAATTCAGCCGCCGAAACTCAGCCAAGACATAACTCAGCCAAAAAAAAAGTATGAAAAAACCCCGAATTTTTTTTCCAGTAAATTCCTAAGCCTTTTTTTGAAGAAAATTATGAATACGCAAAAAAAAATAAAAACAATTTTTTTCCTGCTGAGTTATGTCTCGGCTGAGTTTCGGTGGTTGAGTTTTGACGTGCACCGACCAGGGAGCCCAAAAGCAAATTAAAAACGCAAAAAAGGCCAAAAGCGAAAAGCTTGGGCAAAAAAACAAAATAAAAAAAGAAGGCCATGGAAATTACAGAAAGGCGACTATTGGATGAAGCAAGTGTTAACTGACCTTTTTCTTGGAGGTGTTCACCTGTAAAATTTTGGGAAATAAAATATGATTTACCATGAAATGCGAAAAAAGACCCGAAAAAATGAGTAAAGATTTTGAATTTATCCCGACAATTAGCCCAAAAAGAAGTTCACATTTTGACCCAATCTTCATGATTTCTGACAAATGGGGAATCCTTATTTATCTCTCATCGTTTGATCATTTATTGATTAATTAATAACATTGATGAATTGATTGATATTTTAGGGATCGCGATGTCCAAAACCCTGATTTATACCCTGCCAAAAAAGGGGTCAGGGTCAACTCGGCTCCGGCCTTTTCGTCACTGCCCACTTTCAGATGCCATAACTTTTTCAATTTAAACAACATTTTAAAGCTTTATGTGTGCTATATTTACCCCTTAAAATCAAAAAAAAAAAAAAACATTCTTTGAGTCACAAAAAGAGCAGCTAAATTTATTTATTTTTGGTAGACAAAGGAAAAAAAAGTTATGGCACGGGCGACGAATCGGCCGCGCCGAGTTGGGTGGTTCCCAAAGAAAAAAAGGACAAACAAACACCAACAATTTACTTACCATTTCCCTGTATATTTCTGAACGCAAGAAGCGCTGATATGAGTCGTTTTTCATTAGACAAAAAATGTGATCGGCCGCGTCGTCGAAGGACCACCGATTTGGATTGCTGCGCAAATTTTCCTCAGTGATCTCCATCACTTTGCAGTCAATGTTCACTGGGGAGGTGGCGTTGACGTCGATAAATTCGTTGTAAATTTCGGTGACCAGCACAGGCACAACTGATTTTTTGAAAGTTTTAAAAGTATTTTGTGTTTATAGACAATATTATAATTTTTTGGCCATTGGACATGGAATAAAACAGATAAGATATAGGATAGATCAGAAACAAAAGACTGATCAAACATAGAACTGATCATATATGGGACTGATCAGACATGGGAATGACCAGATATGTCATTGATGAGACACAAAAGATTGATCAGACATGGAAATGATCAGGAGTGGGAATGATTAGGCATTGGAGTGATCAGATATGGAACTGATCAGGCATGTAAATGTCAGTTGTGAAACTGATCAGAGATGGGCATGTTTAGGCATAAACTGAATAGAAATTTCGGTTCGAATGACTTAGTCCACTAGCCTCTAATTTTGAGGCCTCATTTTGGGGCATATTTTTTTCTTATAAATTCGTTGTGCATCACTTACAACGACAGCTGCATTTGCGTAACCGTTGCACCTAAAAAGGAAGAAAACTAATGATTATTATTTTTATTATTATAATAAATAAATTAATTACCTCCATCCAAAAGCGCAGATTTTCACCCGAATATTCCTGAAAATGCCATAATATAATGGAATATTTTTGACAGATAAATAATTGCAATATTTATGAGTATTTCTGCTTATCCTTAGAGACCGGCCCACAGTAAGAATTTTCCGGGCTTTTCAATTTGTCACTATAAAATTGGGTCGCCCTTTTTCTAATGTCTAAACATGTTTAGGCATTTGTTTTGTCTAGAGGTCGTGGTCTAGGCAACTATCTAGGCATATGTCTAGAAAATCGGTCTAAGAAGTTATTCTCGACAGCTGCCTAGGCGTAGGCCTAAACAACTTTAGACTAGGGTAGCACGGTACCGGTTTTTCCCAGCCAAAACGTACCGGTCCGGTTTTCCCCAAAAGTACCGGCTTTTACCGGTTTTCCCAGCCAAAAAGTACCGGTACCGGTTTTTCCCAAAAGTACCGGTTTTTACCGGTTTTCCCAGCCAAAAAGTATCGGTACCCGTTTTTCCCAAAAGTACCGGTCCCGAGCTACCCTACTTTAGACATGTCTAGGCGTCGGTCTTGAAAGTCGGTTTAGAGGGGTCGGTCTATAGATCTATTTCTAAGCATATGCCTAAAAACAATCTGAAAACGATTAAGCTGATCAACACCAACTTTGTCCAGAAATTTCTGCAACGTTTCACGTCCCAACTGATCCGTCAACAATTCTTCCAGCGATTCTTCCCACAGCTTAAGTCGTCGTGCGGACACATCCGCGTACATTTTGTCATGGTCCCAAAAGTCGACGGTGTCCGATATCCACGGGTTTGGCTGCCCATGGAACGGGTCCGTTGCACTGCCTAACTGGACAATGAAAGCATCGAAAAGCATCCTGAAAATGAATTGGCTGTTTGATGTTCTCTGTTGATCACTGTCATTCAATGAGTTTTTCTGATCACTGATCATTAGTTTTTCAAATCATTGCTCGCTCTTGATCACATGCCAAGTTTTGTCGGTTTCAAATGGAACCGAATAAACAAGACTTTTTCGAGTCCGTTCGGTTCCCGAGACACTCAAGTTCAGTTGCGTTCAAAAGTGAGACGCTCGGTTTGCCGATCAATTGTATCTTTTTATCACAACTATTAGTCAGATGTGGTGCTAGTGCGTTTTATAAATCTGACATTTTTACAGATTTTCTAAGAAAAACTGGTCATAACATTGCTTAAAGCAACCAAATTAAATAATCTTGGTATCATCCGATAGCTTTTGAATGGCTCTATTAGCCGATCAAAATTTTGAAATTCGGATGATACCAAGATTCTTTAATTTGTTTTAGTGACCATCCAAGTGCTTCAAAACTTACCGGTGGTCATAGTATTGCAGGTAATTCTCCACCACTTTGGATGTCCTCAGCACATTTTTTGCCAACCGATTGTTCAGATCAGTGATCTGAAATTTCATATAAACGGCATTTTAACGAGATGGTTTGGACTCGATGCCAAAAACAGAAATTTTTTAAGGAAAACAAAATTTTTGTTAGCTTCGTTAGACTAAGTTAAATTAGAATTAGTGTATTGAGAATTAAGTTCATTTTTTCTGAAATTTTTTTTAATTTGCTCGTTTTTAAGAAAAATAAGAATTTTTTTCCGATTGGAGCCCAATGTATTTGGCCGAAGCTCGAGAACAGCAGGTTGTATCTCTAACCCAATTAGCATCACCGCCCACCTCAGTCTTGATTGAGTCCTGTAGCCGCGTTTGCCGCCGGAAGCCGGGCCTCTGATGGTACTTCACTTCCCGCACTGAACTGCCCGGTGCATTTGGTGTCCGATTCGGTGCCACTCTTTCAGTATTGGCAGCCGATGAAGCGCAACCGGCAAAAGCGGACGAAGTGCTTGCCAACGATTCATCGGCTGTTGTTGTTTTTGTTGTGGTGCCAATGTTGGCGACATGTGACGGTTTAGAAGTTGCCGCTTGTCCATTGCTGGCAGCCGCTTGTGCCAACAGAGAGGTGGACCCACTGTATTTGGGCCGACCGGAGCGCGACAATTTGCGAAAGTCCACCTGAAGACAAAATTCGAAAAATATTTTGCCAAAAATTGGCATTCCGTCATGAGTTTCTGATCAGCTAATGGCTCTGCAATAATCTGATCACTTACAATTACTAGTCTCAATTACCCCCCCAATTCAATGGTTAAATATTGCATTGTTTTTCTTGTTTATTCGGTTATGTTAGGCCAAGTCTTTAAAATGATCGCTGATGTTCAGGGATGTGCCGAGCCGGACAAAATCCGATTCCGATGAAATCGCCGACTTTTTCATACTCAAATTCATAGATTTTTAGATTGTGATGCCGAAAAAAAAGATTTGCTACGTTCTCAGGCAATAAACGTCTTCCGGATCAGGGAAGGGCGAAACTCAACAAAGGACCCGAAACGAAACTCGAAATGAAACGAATTTTTTTGCGAAACTCGAAATTCGAAACGCAAAAAACCTGGAATTTTCGAAACGAAACGAAATTGAATCTTTTTTTCTTTTTTTTTTTTGTCAATATATTAACCAGGGTCCCCAAATGAAAATTTTGAAAAGCCTCATTGGACATTTCTTTGTGGCAGCTAACAAATTTCCTAAAAAACTTCTTAAAAGTACTTAACTCGGTTGTGTTGACACAGCCGGGCACCGGACGATGAAGCTGAACAAACACTTTTAAATAAACTCTGCTTGAACCCGTTTTCCCCAAATTCAACTACTCGAGAATTCGAATTTCAGTGCGAGACCGAGACTTAAGCTCGAGAAACAGAAAAAAAAAAGTAAAAAATTTTTCGAGTCAGGTTTGAATCTCTCGGAAAAGCCCTACCCCAAAACCCTCACAAAACGTACATCCCAAAAGGCCCTCTCCTGACTGTCCAAAATTTGCCTTTCCATCCGATCCCGCTTCTTGTCCACCCTGTGAATTGAATCAAGACAATTTGACCACAACAACGAAATTAAGTTGAGAAACGAAACCAAGAAAGCCTGATCAGATTGTGTCTGAATGATTCCTACTCACTTACTTTTGACTGAAGTTCGGTATTAAGGGTTTTACAAATAGGAGCCCGGAGGGGGAGGGGGGGGACAGATTTCGGTAGGGGTAAACTTCGTCAACTTTGAAAATCGTTGCAATTTGAAAATTGCAAAAAATTTGGAAGTTTGTGAGTTTTTCACTTGCATTTTTTTTCATATTGGCATTTGAAGAACTAATAAAGCTCCTAAAAACAGGATTTTTAATCCTGATCAGGTTTGGGCGGCTATTCCCTAATCCATATCCTGATCCGGAATTTCTCAAAATTCCGGTCTCTAGGTATGATGCCCAAAAGTTGGCTCACACGTTAAAAACTCGTTTTTGTCAGATTAAACCAGAGGTCGCATCGAAATTTTTCCCAAATAAGACAATCAGAGGCAGAAAATAAGATTTTGGGGTCAAAAATAAATTGTTGCATTTGAGAAAATCTAAGATAAAAGGGGTCAGGTGGCGCCGATATTTGCCATGGAAAAATTTTGAAAAATTGGGTCTGATTACGAACGGATTTTGGCCTAAAAGTGGCTATTTTTTGAAGATTATTCAAAAAAAAAATGTCGTCACAAAGGCGTGTGAGAAATTTGAATTTTTGTCGTATCTTGTTAAGATTTGTTTATAAAATTCGCGTCAACAGTAATTTTTTTTTCAAAAATTATCATTTCAAATCGGAATTTCTCTCTGAATACGAAAAATAAGACTTAAAATAAGGACAAAGAGCTGAAATAAGAACAAATCTTACAAATAAGGACATTTAAAATTTGTAAGATTTGGACCGTCAAAATAAGGACACATCTTATAAATAAGGACAAATGCGACGACCTCTGGATTGAACCATGAAAACCCGTGACAATCCTTTACCGTTTATCATCTTATGAGCCGATCAATTACCAAATATACTTCCAAACATCGGATATGTTTCAAGGGGCTCTCTGAGAGTACAGTAACCAATCCTTGTGCCTCGTTTCCACTCACTTGTACTGTGCCTCCGCCTGCATGAACACAAATTCCCACTTTCGGCTGAACATTTTCTGCAATTTCGCCAAGTTTTCTGCTTCAAAATCTTCCAACTCCAAGTGCGCTTTGTTTTGCATTGTCCTTTTGCACAAATAAACGGCTTGGAGAGAAAAAAATATATTACAATAATTATGGTAACAATTAATTTCTCCCACTACCGTAATCCGTGTTTTCCGGCTCCCAACAGTTCGAAGGCCAAAAGTAAGGGGTCTGGAAACGGTAGTATGTGTTGTCATTTTTCATTGTCAACACATGGTCGTCAATCTTAAAATGAGGGATGTGTTGTGTACATACACACATATATATATATATACATATTAAGCGGGATTACTGGATTATGCCATGAACATTTATCAGAAACGGAAGATTATAAGCGGATTACAGTACTTCTCTGATGGGCCATGGATGCCAACAAAATTTTATAATTTATTAAACTAAAAGCTGTTGATTTATGCCGGAAGGTATATGTAGATATGACCATATAAGAGTTACAAGGCATGCACAATGAGTTCAGAAAATTAGGTACGGCGAACAAATGGACAACAAACAAAACTTTTGGATTTTATCTTGGTACCCAATTATTGGTGCCCAATTTTGTTTGGGGCTGAAATGAACAAAACGAAACAGGGGCTGAAAAACGGGGGACCAAAACGCCCTAGTCCATATTTTAGCGAAAATATTTATTTATTTTTTACTATTAAATATACAAGTGGGGCTGTTGTTTAAAACTCGTTTAAAAACAGTAGGGTTTTGATTACAATTTTTTTTTTGACTTCGATTTTGTGGCAAAACGCCAATTTTCAGTTTCAGTTAACCGTCCATCGATTACCCTAATTAGAATTTCTTTTTAATTTTCTGTTTCCACCTGAAAGACATATCCATGGGAGGCAAGCAAATGGGCCAAATGCAGTGCGTCACCGAGGTCGGCAATGTCCACATTGTGGAGCAGCCAACCGACCAAATCTTGGCCCGTGAACACGGACGGAATCCTTTCGGGATTTGTAAATTGTTTAAATGTGCTAATTTTGGCGCCAAATGCATTCACTTTGATAGAAATGATTTCACCGTCTTGATCGGCACTCCATCGTCCACATTTAGCATCAAACTGAACAGATTACAAATTGATCAATGTTAACGGACAAAGACTCACAATTAATCAAAATGGCTTATTAGTCAAATTGATCAGAAAATAATTAATTTATATATCCCCTATCAAATTCTGCACTTCATTAATTGACTCTTCACCCAAAACCATCACAAAGCAATTATCGGTGCTTAGCCCACTTTTATCACACCCTACGGGAAGAGTGATCACACGCTAAAAAGCTTCTCTTCTAACAGATGCACAAAATATTTAAGGTGTTACATAAGATTTGGCACAACTTTTTCAATAATTTTCTTTTCTATAAATTCAATAAGGACAAACGCCGACTCGTACAGGTCCAACGCGTACGTACGACCCCGAATCCGCACTTTTTTAAACCTATTTTGCTTGGGAGCGCAGACAGCGGGAGTTAGACAGTCCTTATACTTATAACACATCACATGTACGAGTCGGGGTTGTACGAGTTGGACCTGTACGAGTCGGGTTTTTACCATTCAATAAAACCTAATCATGATTCCAAACAATACGACGCGAAAATGTCGAAATACCGAAGGTCTGAAACCCTGGATCCCTCCCTAACTACGCCTCTGCCACCTGATCAGTCGTTCCATTTTCCTGTGCACATTGTGATTGGGATGTTGCTGCTTCTCCTCCGCAAAATTGCCCTGCTGCTGCTGTTGCTGCTGCGTTTGGTGATGATGGTGATGGTGCTGTACATGCATTTGTTGTTGTTTCTTCTGTCCAACGTCAATTGGGTGCACAAAAAGGAGAAAAAAAAGAAGAGAAAGTGAAAAAGTTGATCAGAGAATGACAAAAAATGGGCATAAACTGATCAAAAAATTATGCTATTGATCAGCAAGACCATCTAAAAGTGATCAGTAAGTAGGAAATGCTTTGTTAAACCCCCAAAAATTGCTTAAACAACGGCAAAAAAAAATTTTACCATATAAAAGTGAAAATTGAAATGGACGGGATTGAAAATTTTGGGAAAAACCGCGACCGTGATTGACCGGGACCAAGAAAGTCGGAAAGCAGAGGGACTGAGTTAAGAAAGTCGGAAAGCAGAGGGACTGAGTTAAGAAAGTCGGAAAGCAGAGGGACTGAGTTAAGAAAGTCGGAAAGCAGAGGGACTGAGCTAAGAAAGTCGGAAAGCAGAGGGACTGAGTTAAGAAAGTCGGAAAGCAGAGGGACTGAGCTAAGAAAGTCGGAAAGCAGAGGGACTGAGCTAAGAAAGTCGGAAAGCAGCGGGACTGAGACCGAATTGACTGGGACCTGAAAAGCCCGGAATTCCATTGTCCAATTGACGAGTGGCAAACGAACCCCATCCGTGCATAATCCACGGCCATTTTTACTTTGAACTACCGAAAGTCTGCCGCTTCCTCTGACGCCGCCCATCTTGGAATTAATTGTGAATTTTTTCCCCAAATTTTCAATGTTTTTTTTTTCGTCCAATTTTCGTTGCATTGACTGACAAAATATTTTGGGGGACAAATTGAAGAAAAAATTATAATAATTAAATGCCCAAAAAATAATAATGAGTTTGGAGCCGCCCCATTTTCAAGTAGCAAAATTTTTGGACGACAACAGTGGCGCCATAACCATTCTCTTCTCTTTGTGTGTATTGCTTCTGTCGTGGATTATGAAGCACTTTTAAAGTCGAAGGAACGGAGCGAGACAAAAAAAAAAAATAAATGAAAGAAAGAAAAAGCGGCGGTGGGCGAAGAGAGAGAGAGAGAGAGGGGGGGGGCAAAAAAATATAAATATTTGGGGGGACAGAATGAATGAATAAACGAATGAATGAATGGCGATGGTGGTGGTGGGAAAAGCACAGCAGCAGCACCACTCTCAGCTGGTGACGGGGCAGGGAGGATTAAGCCAGCAGACGCAGGCCCCCTCCCCCGGGGGGACAAATACCGAAAATAAATAATGATAATAATAATAATTACGAAAGGAACGGGGGGGGGGAGAGAATTTGAAAAATAAAAATAAAACTTGCAGTTTAGAGGTACACATATCTACAAAGGGACCGGACGAGGACGGCACCCTGGCAGGGATTTCGCGGGTGCCCCCCCCCGTTCCTGTTCCCGGATTTTTAGGGCAAAATACCGGCAACGAGGTCCCGGGAATGGGGATTTAATGCTTCGGTTTCCCCGTTCCTCGTCCATGGTCGGTCCCCGTTCCCGGGTTTTTTAAAAGTCACTTCCTTTATCTGCAAATGAAGTGTGGTGATAGATGGACGACAACAGTGTGGACCCGAGAAAAGCCGTTTGATCCGGATTTGTTTTGAGCCGCATTTCATTGAAACATGCAAAAACAGCCCATTTTTAGTCGTAATCGCCGATAAGAAATAAGTACCTTTTGTAAAGGATTAAGCAAAGGTTGGCAAAATGTCACAAAGCAAAAGTTGGCAGCAAAATGTCACAACATTTGGACAAACTGCCGACACGACACCCAATGAGTGGTGGAATGGGTGGTCATACTTTCGAGAAACGGATAATGCGCAAATGTGTTTATATGGTGATATTGACGGTTTGCGGGGATGTGTGTCCCCCCCCCCGGGAGGGATGCAATGCTTGCCAATAATGGGCCGGGGGAGAGGGCGAGGGGGGGGGGAGGACAACGCGAGCGCTGGCAGTCCACCGACAATGAGTGCAATTGTCGGCTGTCTCTCTCTCCAGAGAGAGAGAGAGAGAGGCGGGGACCCGGGGGGGGGGGGGGCGGGGGCGGCGGGGGTCCGGCTGGCAGCAACAACAGCCGAAACCCACACTTGGGCGTCCTCCGTTTCTCCGTGTCCCCCCCCCCCACCCCATTCATCCCACTGCAGCCGGCGGCTTTACTCTTTCTCTCCGCCCGCCCCTCCCGCCGCCTGCCCACTGCCCCGGCGGGGGTCCCTCCTCCTTTTTTTCAGTCTATCGATTGTGACGACTCTTCGCCAGCAGAGGCGGCGGACGACGCACCCGCCAGCGCTGTTGGCCAACCAACAACCCTCTCACACAAGTGCAGCCCAGCAGCCCCGCCGGTTCTGCTGGGAGGCTTGTGGGCCAGGGGAGGGAGGGGAGGTCGGAGGAGACGGGCTGTTGTTGGCCGCAAGAGTCTCGAAAAAGGGTGTCGTATGGCCATAGTCGTCCCCCCTTTCCCCATCAATGCTTTCCATGTTCATTTTTCTTCCCGCCCTATCGCCGGACTCGCATTTTTGGGCCTTGCCAATTGGGCCCCGTACAAATGAACTCAGGGCCTTTCAGAATTAAAAACAACAAGCGATATCGTGAGTATATATCTTTATCGTTTATCTTAAATCAGATTTAAAAAAATAAGTCGTTTGTCGTATGTCTTCCGAAATTTGTCGTTTGGCGTTTTTTTTTTTTTGTGAATTTTGATTGGTTTTTTTTTTTACGACAAACGCCAAATTTTGGATGACAAATATTAAAGCGGTGCCAACACTGTCCCTCAAAAATTTGTCGTCCGCGAATTGTCCCAAAAAGTACCACAGCATACACACACAAAATTTATATTTTTGCGCTCGTTCTGGCAATGGCACACAAAAATGGGTGAAACGAAAGGGAGGACAAAAAACGGAGGCTTAAAATGGAAAGGACACCGACGAGTGGGCGAAGCGGAAGGGCGGCGGGGGGGGGGGGGGGAAGGGAACACAGTTGACGCGGGTAAAAGTGCGAAACAAAATCTGACTGAAAATATTGAAAAATAGGGTTAAAACCCAAAATGAGTGACCACAAAAATTGAAACGAGATCAAAATAACAAGTTGCCGCCGAGTTAAGTAAAAAAAAAAAAATCGGGCTACGTTTCGAGCTAGGTCGGCCGAAAAAAAAATCGGGCTACGTTTCGAGCCAGGTCGGCCGAAAAAAAAAATCGGCTTGGGTTTCGCGTTAGGGGTCAGAAAAAAAGGCCCAGGTTTCTAAACACGAACATCCATGAATTCATAGCGTTTGCTAGATCGTTTCTTAATTATGCCACCATTGGCGTTAAATAAATGTACAATTTTTTATAGAATTCTTCCTTAAGTTCTTAAACCAAAAAATCAAAAAATAATTTTTCGCTCATAACAAGTTTTATAAACAAAATTTTTGACATTTTGTACTCTTTCATATAGAGAAACCTAGTGCTACAGCAAAAGAAAAGCTCGGCTCGAATTTTTCAGCACTTAGACCAAGAAATGAAGTGCGAAATTAGTAGCAAATGATGCCATTTAAAAGAGGGGGGAATGGGTGATGGCATTTTGACTCATTTAAAAGAGGGGGGAATGGGTGATGGCATTTTGACTCATTTAAAAGAGGGGGGAATGGGTGATGGCATTTTGACTCATTTAAAAGAGGGGGGAATGGGTGATGGCATTTTGACTCATTTAAAAGAGGGGGGAATGGGTGATGGCATTTTGACTCATTTAAAAGAGGGGGGAATGGGTGATGGCATTTTGACTCATTTAAAAGAGGGGGGAATGGGTGATGGCATTTTGACTCATTTAAAAGAGGGGGGAATGGGTGATGGCATTTTGACTCATTTAAAAGAGGGGGGAATGGGTGATGGCATTTTGACTCATTTAAAAGAGGGGGGAATGGGTGATGGCATTTTGACTCATTTAAAAGAGGGGGGAATGGGTGATGGCATTTTGACTCATTTAAAAGAGGGGGGAATGGGTGATGGCATTTTGACTCATTTAAAAGAGGGGGGAATGGGTGATGGCATTTTGACTCATTTAAAAGAGGGGGGAATGGGTGATGGCATTTTGACTCATTTAAAAGAGGGGGGAATGAGAGGAAAAGAAGAAAGAGGAGGTCAAGGAAGAGTCGGATGACGACATGGGATTCGGACTTTTCGACTGATTACAGACACATTGATATTGTGTGTTTTTGTTGTTTACCAGATTTTTTGCGCATTAAATTTGATTGTTGAATTTTCTTGCCTTTGACTTTCGTTTTTTTGCTTGAAAAATGTAAGACGAAGGAGAAAAATTCCTCGAGTTTTAAGGGTCGTTGAACAACGAATCTGACATCCATTTTGATTCCGGACCCGAATTCGAAAAATTAATAGGTATTTCGAATGGGCCAGGCTCGTTTCGGCCTCCACGATTCGGCCCCCGTTTTTTTCGGCTCCCGTTTTTCGGCTCCGGGGTCGTTTCGGCCCCAAGCCAAAAATGGTAAAATCGTACCCTAATTTTTTTTTTTGAAAATCCCCCCCCTAGTTTTTTTTAAATTTTTTCATGTGGGGTGATATTTTGGTCGCGTCTTTTTTTACGTCGTGTAAACTGCAATAGAGCCTTTTTTTTTAAAACGGGCTAGGTTTTCAAGGCTAGGTTAGCTTTCAAAAAACTAAACGGTTTAAGATTTCACAAAATTTGGAGTCTGTAAAGTTTACAAAAAAATTTGAGGGGGCTGTAAAACTAGGGGGGTTGTTTTAAAAAATTTTTGGCTACTTAATTTTCTCTATTTTGGCTTTGGGCCGAAACGACCCGGGGCCGAAACGTGCCCGGGCCGAATCGTGGGGGCCGAAAAACGGGGGCCGAAACAACCCCGACCCATTTCGAAGATAGGTATTTCTTTTAATTGATGAGTTGGTGTTTTTGGCTCTATTATGGTTTAGAGCCCACAAATTTTTTTTTCGTTTTCATAAAAAGAAAAATCCATTTATAGGTTTTAAGAGTCGTGATCACGAATCCGGCACCCGCTTTCACCCATTTGCACCCCTGACGCGAATCGAACAAAAAGTCGAAAATTCACTTTTCAACAAATTCACATTTATGCCCCAAATCAATTCAAATGCACGGAATTCATAGCGTATTATATGAATACTTTTGCGCCAGTTTTAATAACGAAAATTAAATTAATTTTATGTGATATACGGCATTCGGAAACTTAGAGGAATTCACGATTCGGTCATGAAATAGGAAATTCGCGGGTTCCTGGTCACGGTGTCGCGATAGTTAATCCACGTCATAGTTTTCATGATTACGTCTTTTCTTTGTGACGGATCATCCGTATTGTTAGTACAAAGAGAAGCCGACGAGGATGACGCCGACGGAGCCGACAATGATGGCAGCGGAGAGCCAGGCCAACCGGTTCCTCCCGCGGATGTCTGAACAGAAAAACGTCGACTAATGCACCAATGATGGCGGGCAACTGAGGGGAAATGACAAAAGTGAGTCGGTTTTTGAATGATGGCACTGACCCGAACAGTGACCGGGAAACTGATCGGTTGAGAGGATTCGTTGGACACGATGAAAAGAGTCATGCCGACCGACCAAAGCAGCCCATAGGCGACAGAAGAACACCTGAAGGGAGAGAGGAAGCATGAGAATGGCATCATTAGCAGCGAAGGACAATGGGGGAAGGATGGCTTTTTGTTGAAACAATCGAAACTCGACTCGGTATCAAAAGGCAGGCGAGGAGGGGGGGGGGGGGGGGAGTTGACATCCCCGGCGGCGAGAGAAAAATTATTTCTCGGGTTTTTGTCCGGTACCCAAAGACATACCCTGTCACCCACCCCCCCTCACCTGTCGCCTTATCTCTAACGTATCACTTTGGGTATATAATTAGTGTTCTAGAAAAGTCCTTCTTTTTGTCATTCATTTCATTAATAATTGTGCTAATTTGTCCCACCGCGACGAATGGACAAAGGGACGACCACGACGGAACAGCGAATAGGCACAAAATAAAAGGTGGAGAAGAAGAAGACGGCACAGAAATGGGAGAACACAAAGTCGAGCACTGAAACTTCAAAAATAAAATGTCATTTTATTTTAATTTGACTATTTTCGGATCGTTTTGGTCATTGTCCTGAACGTAAACAATCGGCGTTAGCATCAGTCCATGGAGACAACCACAGCAAACGGCGAGCGAAACAAAACTGAGAGGGAGGGGAAAGATGAACGTCTTTCGTTTCCTATTTTTTCAGCTTACACATTTTTCGACTTTTTATCAGAGAATAAATGTTCCATTTTTTGTTTTCGCTCGACTCTCCGCTCGTCGCTTTGTCTCTTCATTTTCGGGCATTTCCGTCGATGACCAAACATTGGCAGTTCTTCTAATTTAACCAAATAAAGATGTTGAACTAATTGCATTTTATTACTGTAAACAAAATGATTAGTCCTTTTTTCTTTTCTACCACATTCCCTTCTCTCTCTCTTCCCTTCTCTCTTTCTCTGCAACCACCCCATTGTCACTGTCGCTCCATTACCGACGACGCCCATTGGCACAATTCCACTTCGGATAGTACCCCTAAGGTGTCGTCACTGTCCTCCTCGCCCCGTTCATGTTCCCCCATTTTGCTGACAGTACACAAAGACAAACATCACTCCCGCTGATCAGTGATCAGCACACCCAAATAGTTGATCAGCGGACTTTGGATGTGCTGCTCTTTGGTGCCGAAAAGACCGAATTTGGCGACGGACCATCCGACAATTAGCTGAAATCAATTTGGAAATCGCTTACAGTAACAAATACCAAAGGATCCGAATCTCAAATCGAGAAAATAATGTCGAATTGCACTAATGGCCGAATGATGAACATTACAGAATGAAGCTTAGTTTATGTTATATATAAGTCCAAATTAGTTCATCATTTGGTATATTGTCATTTGGTCTGTTTAGTTTCGAAATTCGAATATTTTCGGTTGTTTAATATTTAGACAAGTACCCTATGCAAAACAAGGGTTTCAAATAGGGTAAGTCGGGACCGGGCCAAAAACCGGGACCTTCAGGGCCAGGAAAACCTAGACCGGTGCCCTCGATTTTCTACCGGGACCATGACCGGAGCAAAACCGGGTCTTTTTGAAATGATTTTTTTTTGAAAAAGAAACTTTCTTTTCTGAAGATCAGTAAAATGATCAATTTGATAGCAAATTTTGCACAAAAAATGACAAATTTTTTTATATCTATTTTCAAAAAAATAGGGTTACGAGGGTGCCGATAGGCGCCGCCAAGAAAATTTTTCAAAAATAAAGAAAAATTATACGAAAAACAATTGTCAATTTATAAATTATAACAAGTTGGGGATCACTTTGTTTTCATTTTTTGCATTTATCCGTACTGATAGTTTGAAAAAAAATTTTTAAAATATTTTAAATTTCCTCCCATGAGGGGGATTTTAACCGCAGGAAAATAATGGAGAAACAATACTTCTACCACCAACCGAATTATCATTGGGGCAAATCAAAAAAATTAATTGATAAAAT